>NW_017547096.1:1602133-1643104 GCF_001854935.1 Bemisia tabaci
GGGGGGAGCTGGAAATTCCCGGGACGCCAGGCGGGCGCCACCACCGGCTCGCCCGGGGCTCCGGGTCCCCGGTGGCGACGACGGTCGGTGCTACCAACCTCCGCCGATGGAATCAATTGACGCTCTCGTCCTCGCCCGCGTTGCCGATCGCACTAACCGTTTAATGGACCACTAGACAAGGTACGAATTTCAGCATTCTGATACAGGTTTCTTAACCGAAATGGGCCTGTTGAATGCAAGAGATACAGCCGCGCGAATAGACTTTACAGAGGTTAAATGACACGAAAATTACGATGGTCACATAAAAAAATTCTGAAATACACTCCTTACTGCGCAATTTGCGTTGTTAGGAACGCGCTTTTTCAAATTTCCCGCGTCTGGGGGCAGTTTTCTAATCACCGGAAACGAGCAAACGGCGGGCTCGGTTGTTGTTGTTGTTATTTTTTCCTTCAGTTTGTTCACAAACCCAACGTGATCTCTTATAGTGGTCCATATACGCTTTATGCGGTCACCAAATCGATCAAATAAATATCCAACGCAATCCTTCTACATTTCATTTCACGATATCACGAGCTCCGATTTTTAGGTTATGTTGTCAGTTTTAGTTGACCGGACATAGCCGCGAGTTGCCGTTAATTGTTTCCGTAAGAAAACTGCCCCCCGACGCGGGAAATTTGAAAAAGCGCGCTCCTAACAACGCAAATTGCGCAGTAAGGAGTGTATTTCAGACTTTTTTAATGTGACCATCGTAATTTTCATGTCATTTAACCTCTTAAAAGTCTATTCGCACGGCTGTATCTCTTGCATGCAACAGGCCCATTTCACGTAGAACACGATGCGCACAACAAAAACTACCGAAATCAACTCCTCACGAAGAAGTTAAATGATTCTTGATGCGTGAATTCAAACCACCCGCTCATGAAAACTCAATGCTATACGTGATTCACATCGCGCGCTAAACGTCATCATGACAGTCTCTGCGATATAAAAATCTGGCAACCTCAATCTTGACGCTTTGGCTCGGCTATAGCAAATTGCTTATAGTTTGAACAACACATGGTGGGAAATGAACGTTTGCTCGATATTGAGAGGCTCGCTGAAACCGTCGTGGTGCGCGATTTGACTCACGTAGAGCTTTGAGTCTCTTGTGAGCGGGCAGTTCAAATTCCTCGTAACCAATGTGAAATAAAAACGTTAATATCTTCGTTGGGAGTTGATTTCAGTAATTTTCGTTGCGCAAATCGTGTTTCGCGTGAAATTCTGGTTCGGAAACATGTATTAGAATGCTTGAATTCGTACCTTGTCTAGTGGTCCATTATCGGCCTAATCTGGGAGCGGTCTTTAGGATCGTAGTCATGGTGGCTCCTTTAACACCTCCAGCTATACCCAACCTTCATAGCCCTGAAATACCTTCCGTGATAGCGATAAGAGCAGTAAGTGTCAAATTTTCGTAATCGAGTTTCCTTCAAAATTTGTCTAAACTCTTTTAGATGAAATCACTGAAATTGCTGAAACAGCAACTCAGCACCTTGTATCAAAACTAGCCGTATGGACGTATTTCTATCAAACGGAACTATGCGCATTGAGACATGAGTCCTGAGATTTCATAAGAATATGTGCATAACAGGGCTCACGTCATAATGCACGTAGTTCCGTTTGATAGAAATACGTCCACATGGGAAAACCGTAAGTGCGCAAAAAATGACGTAGTTGTAGGCAAGACAGCAGTAGGTGACAATATTCCTCCAGAGAGCCAATAAAAACAGTTCTTTCACGTAAGGTGCCGCTCTCTTCTGCCAATATCCGACCTGAAAATGGATTTTTGTCGTGTGTCTAAAACGCAACCACGAAAGCATGCAGAAGATGTCACCTACGGCTGTCTTGCCTAAAAATAACCCAGCATGAATTTGAAAAATACCCTTTTTATGTAAATGAAATGAAATCAGTCGATTTTTAATTATCTTAACGATTTCTAGGAGTCTTTCGGACAAATAGTGGCAATTTGACAAAGAACAGAGGTTTCTTCCAATCCAATTTTTCGTTCAGAAGCACCTGAGCTCGTTTTCTCACAACTTCATTTTTCCACTCACTGCTCTCGTCGCTATCACTGCAGGTACATTCATAAGTATTTTCAAAGACATATATATTTTAAAGACCTCACGCTGCTCTCTTTTAGAGTACCGATACGAGGAGAGAACGGTTACGTTATGGAGCTTTAAGAACCCAAACGGATAGCCAACCAATGAACTTAAAAGATCCAGACTATATTTATTACAATTGTTACGACCCGTCATTTTTTAAGCACGTATCTGACTCAGTTTTTGGATAAATTTACTTATTTTTGCGGAAGAACGCTCATTTATAAACATCCTTGGCCACTTTGGTGTGGTACTGAAATCTGAAGATGGGCAGTGACATTTTTTGTGTTAGAGGGTTTGTTGCCCTTTTTGGTCCTGAGAGCTCCATATTTTGACATGCTTGTACTCTTCCTATGGAGGTATGCTCAGATACTCTCATAATAATAATACTCTCCTAATACTCACCACATGATGTAAAAGTTACTTTCGGTAGTCGGCCTGGTAACTCTGAAATGGACAATTTTTTCAGAGTACATTTTTTCTATTTGTAGTGACCACCTCTATTTCATAGAAACAAGCACCGATGGCTATGATGTACAGTAAAAGCTCGCTAATTGTAAGTCGAACCACAGTTAAGACGAAATACCGCTTAAGTCGAATTATTTTTCGGTCTCTAGACGATTCGACTTAGCAAGCTTTCACTGTGCTTTTAACATCTTTGCCTCTGTTACGAAAGATTAGAAAATTATATTCCATACATTTTGTAATTTTGTCTTGTTGAGGATAAGCTGTCTAAAAAACCCACGATGGCTTTCCATCTAGCGCGATGTAATCTATAATTTTGGGGACTTATAGCATTACTATCATTACTATAAGCTCTCTGGCTATATCTGAATTTTAATTTTTTGTCACAGATCGTTTTAACGATGTATTGGGTCGATTTTCGTGATTTTTACGGCTGAGGTGGTCCCTGATTAATTGAGTCCGCTCTGTTCAGATTTTGTAATTGAATGAACATGATTGCTGGTAAATTAGTTTTCTGAATTGTTAAGGTTTTTCCCTGTCGAAATTTCAGTTCTCTACTTTTTGACTCAACTTGGGAAAAATTACTTTCTTGAAAAATATGCCTCCCTACGTAAATCTCCGCTTTAGGATTACAAATGAGTCGTCTTTATAAAATGTCGTCAAAATTTCTGAAAACTTCAGACTTGTCCGAAGATTGCTCAATATGTGTGAATCATCATCGGGGTAAAAAAGAGTCGATTCGTAAAAATTATTTTCCAAGTTCCACAAAAATCGATCGAACAGGAGCCGCATATCGTGCGATGAGTAGGACGCTCCTCAGCGGTTAACGATACTGATCAATTTGCGTAAGGCAGTGCGCCTTCATTTCCGTCTGATACTGTGCAATACTTTCGAGGTTGTAAAGTTGCTTAGGGCGCCTTCCAAAGTATCACTTCGACTTGATGGCATGGGAGAAGGTACACTCATATATGAAATTCGCTTTATAGTACTCCCTGGCGCTCTAAGACACCAACCTAGCCTCCACTGCCCTCTGTCGAACCACACTCCTTCGGGCATTGAGCACCTTAACATTTCTGCATCCCTCTAATCTTTCATTGGGCGTCCTCTATACCCTCTCTCAGGAGAAACCCAATCAAGGGCCTTCTTCGGCAACCTGTCTCCTGACAATCTCTGAACATGACCATACCAAATGAGTTGTTTCGTCATAATGTCATGCACGATGGTCTGTTTGGCACTCATAACCTGCCGTGCCGTTTCGTTTCTGACGCGAAGCTTTCTCAAAATACCAGCAAATCTACGCCAGAAGTCCATCTCTGTGGCAGAAGGTAACGATTGATTAAAATTTGACTTTTACGTCAAAAAATACCCCCTGACACCACGTTCCACAAAAATTGATTCAACAGGAGCCGAGATAGCATTTTAGACCACATCCACCATCTTAGATTTTCGAATTTTGAAAGTTTAAGTTAAAATTCACGTTTTCCGCCCAAAATTGATTCTCGGTACCGAGTTTCATAAAAACTGATAGAACAGGAGGACACTCCACACCCTGGTAAACAATACCAGTCAATTTACAAACGTTAGTGCGCCTTCAATTACGTTTGATACCGTGCAATACTTCCGAGGTGGAATAGTTGCTTACAGCGCCTTCCAAGGTACCGCTTCGACTATAGCTGGCAGAAGATAACGATTGCCGCTGATGTTACACTCTAGCGCGTGCGCAGTAACACATTTTCACATCACCGACTGTGAGGTAAAAAACATCCATACCTCAATTTGCGACGTTACAATTTACATTGACTATTTTATACGGGTAGACGAATATGAACACGTAAAATCTGCCGTGATTTTTTCGAGGTATGACGATAAGTATGAATTTATGCGCTCCTTTATTAAGAAATAAGAAGTATAAATAAGAACTGCCGAGGAAATAAAAACAGATCCGAGATTGTATAGCCCTTGAAGTGAAGAGTTGATAAAGCGCCGAAACATACTAAGTGAGGGCACTGGCTTCGCACTGGAAAATTCAATTTTCCATCAACCAGGAGGTAAACAATTGAAAATACCCTACTTGATTCCTCACATAAATCAAAACGTTTTATAAGTTATTTTATTTTTCCTCTTCTCCTCTCCCTCCTTTTCCTAAAGAGAAATTGTAATTTTTGTAATAAGTCATCAAGCATACTCTTTTAAAGAATCAGTGTTGTATGGTGTTGAACCCACAGGAAAATAATTGTTTCCGGAACATTAATGTTTGCCTCAGGTGAGGACGGTATTTTAAAAAATAATAAATCTCTCCACCATCCTAATGACGTGTTTTGCGATTGTAAAATGCATATTTAAAACATGTTGAACATATTTTTTTAACAATTTAATTGTTAAATCAGCTATCCTTTTTTTCCGTGTAAAGTTTTCCTTTAAAAATTGAAGCTGGAACTTCAATTTTTATCGGAAAATTTATCAATCAAGCGGAAACTTGAGCCTTCGCAATCGTATAAAGTACACATTTTTCGACTTGGTCGTCGATATCTAGGTGATTTCAAAACAAATACGTACATAAAAACGCAATTTTTATTTTCAGTTCCTTTAATATTCAGCGAATAGAACCATGCCAAAACATTCAGCTATACATACGATTTTCAGGAGAATCAGCAAAACGCGTTATTAGGATGGTGGAGAGTTTTATTATTTTTTAAAATACCGTCCTCACCTGAGGCAAATATTAATTTTTCTAAAACAATTATGTTTCCGTGGGTTCATTATTTTAAGAATGGTTAAATTATGAGTGTCGAGATGTTTCTTGGGAGGTTTGGAACTACGATTTGACAATCAGACGTCGACAGTTAAATCCTCTCACCCCAGTCTCTTCAAACTCCGCAAATCGGGGTGGGGAAATAGATGTGCGTTTCCTGCTTAGACAGGTCCCTTGTCCTCCCCACAAGATAAGTCTCAGACTAATAAATATATCCAACATAAAGATAAAACGATCCTATCTGATTGCGTCTCCCCTTCAACAAGCCTCGAATTATTTTATTAGCGCCCGATTGAGGGATGCTACCCTCAAATCGATCCACCCTTGACCATTCAGTTGAAGTAACTATCCAGACAAGGCTAATGAATGCCCTCAGCTTCAAATGTTCGTTTCCTATCTAAGTTGTTTTAAACCATTCTGAACTCTTGAGCGGAACTTTTTAACGGTCTAGTATCAAACCACCTCGTCCAGCAGCTACAGTTGGAAAATCAAGCAGCACAACAGCATGACAAGCTAAGGAAGAACGCCGTATGAGCCTTCAGGTGTTGCCGAATTTCCTCTCGCAAATCACTAATTTTCAGGGAAATTTTTGAATATTTGTCTACCAATTTCTCAGATAATTTTGTTTGTAATTTGATCTAAAACGTTTGAAAGTTTCAAGGCAAAATATTCAAAATTTTCCTCAAAAATAAACATTTTATCCGAGGAAAATTTGGGAACTCCTGAATGTTCATACGGCGTGCTTCCTTAGCACGACAGAATGGTGAAATAAGTAAAACATCAACATTTAGTGTGCTCATTGTAAACTTTCAAATAGTTATCTAAATTGCTTCACTTTAAAAGACTGTCGTTCAAATTTATTGTTTGATCCTACAGAATAATGTCAGAGGAGCAGTGTTTTTAAACATCGCAATTCATCAAGATACGTGTTTTCTGTCTTCATCATTAAAATATGTTCAATTAAAATTTCATGGGTAGTGTGAATGGATACATTAAAAAATAATTCCAACTTACCAACTTATGATTAAGAACCAGTGACGTTTTTGTGTTCGTCAATACTTTCGAGCTCGCCATAAAACCAAAGTGTACTTGAGACAAATTGAACTGGTCGGGAAATTATTTTAGCCCTTTTCTACTGTTTTCTCTCACTGTAAAAACCCAATACATCTGAGACTGCGCAGAAGATCCAAGCATTGAGTTAACTCGGTTCAGGTCACATTGACCTTTAAAATAGGAATTGTGATTTAGACTTAAGTTCATTTTGGTTTTTCCGGCAAGTTACCAAGCATGTTTAATTAATTGCGAGATGAAAACCTATTTTCATACTATTAGTTTAGTTTTGAATGAAATTTTAAAATGAAATTAACATTCAGAAGAGAGATGTATTTGTAAGTATCTAGATCAGAGAAGAATTTGTCCACAATTGGAATCTAATCTTGATTACATGGTCAAAATAGCCGCCACAAAGTTAGTGGGTATACAGTTTTTACATTTAACCCAAACCGTCTCATTTGATATGCTGGAACTTTACATATTTTATAAATGGCCCCTCACTGGTGGTAGAAGAGTCTTTAGTTGCAAAACGATGATCTCATCATATCATCGTAAATAACAAATATTTCACTCCAGATTTTACAATTTTTTCATGGATAAAACGATTTATTAAAAATTATTCAGTGATCATTGCTCCTTCGTATTTTCAAAATGGCTGTCTAAATACTGCTCAGAATTTATGCTGAAAAATTAAACACGTAACCCGCAATAGTGCACTTTATCAGAGGATTTGTAAACATGTAGATCGGCGTTACAGCGTTCTTGCTGTACTTGGTAGATTTGCTATACTCCTTAGAATTGTCCAAAGGAAATAGTGCCTACATTTTTTTTGAGCTGCAACCACGCATTACTCGGACGTTGATATAATTGTATCACGCGCCCGAAGGCGCGAAGACACGTTCAGCAAAGTCGCGTTGCTGCATAATGAATGTAAGTCAACATCTTTGATCTTCATTGCAAAGTGTGTTTCAAAGTTTGTATCCGCGGCTCGCGCCATTTTTGGATTTTTTTTCTTTTTCATCTATTTTAGCCCAAGAGAGACAAATATTTTAAATTTCCCCCTCTAAGTATATTGTAACATCATGAACGAATGAGCCAAATTAACTTCCGATGATTCACCACTTCGATGATTGACCTCCAAAACCACGTACCTCATTCGTAACAAATCATCTTTTCCGACCACTACTCATTTTTTTTAGAAAGAAGAGAAACTTACATAATAGTTTGCAATTTGCATAAAATGATCATAGAATGGTGAATTTTGTTTTTTTCCCTTAAAAATTCAATCTTTCGCTCGGATGATAACATCACAGCGAAAAAACCAAATAAACAATTTCTTTGTCGCATTATTACAAATTGGATTTGAATAGTTTGAGTCAAAATGGTCTAATGCACGTAAGAGAGCCAATTAACTGAAAATTATTCGGTAATATACCTACCACGAAAATCAATCGAGTAGGTATACATAAAAAATACCTAAAATACACCCCTGAATGGACCATTTGCATTAGTCGTTTATGTTCATCAAGCAAAATCCCGGATTTTAGACATTTCTGACGTGCACAATGTGATTTCCCTGCGATTTTACTTATGAAAATGTGCTGAATAATTGGCTGTACCTCATGTATGCAACAGAGCCTTTTGATCAAGTTTCATCTACAGGAGGTAATTGTAAGTCACATCCAAGTCGAACAAAGAAAAAAATAGGTTCTGAGTTTCCTTCCTCCATCCATAATGATGTTAGAGATAAAATAATAAAATACCCTTTTTATGTAATTGGAAAAAAAAAAATCAGTCAATTTTTAATCATCCAAACGATTTCTCGGAATCTTTCGGCTGATTAGTGGCAATGTGACGAAGAACAGAGGCTTCACTGAAAATGAGTGAAGTTGATTTAACATTCTGGATGTAAAAAAAGTGTGCGAGAACTTACAAAATGCTAGAATTAACAGAGCTACAGCAGTTACCTCAGCAATTTTAAGACGTAAAACTAACTGCCGTTGCGGGTGACTTAGCATTTTGTGAGTTCTCGCACACTTTTTTACATCCAGAATGTTGAATCAACTTCACTTTTTCGGTGTTCTTTCAATAAAATTTTCCCGTCAGACGCTTCAGAGCCCGTTTCGTCAAGACTGTAGTTTGGCACTTACTGCTCTCCTCGCTATCACGACAGTACTACCGTGCTAAAAAAAGAACGCCGTATGAACATTCGAGAGATGCCAAATTTCCTTCAATAAAATATTCATTTTTGAGGAAAGTTATGAATATTTTTCCTTGAAATTCTCATAAATTTCACGTGAAATTGCGAACAAAATTATCTGAAAAATTGGGAGGAAAATATTCATAAGTTTACCGGGAAATTCGTGTTTTATAAATGAAAATTTGGCAACGCCTGAAGGCTCATACGGCGTTTTACCTTAGCACGGCAGAGCTTACGGCAGAGTAAGCTCTGCCGTGCCAAGGAAAAACGCCGTATGAGCCTTCAGGCGTTGCCAACTTTCTTCCGGCAAATCACTAATTTTCAGGAACATTTTTGAATATTTCTCTGCCAATTTCTCAGATAATTTTGTTCGCAATTTCATGTAAAGTTTCTGAGAATTTCAAGGGAAAATATTCATATCTTTCCTCAAAAATAATCATTTTATCAGAAGAAATTTGGCAACTCTCGAATGTTCATACGGCGTTTTTCCTGAGACGAAGGCGGCAACGGAGGTCAACGTCATCCCCGTCACGTCACTGGCTGCGTCCCGCGTCCCGCGTCGCGTCTTGAGGTGGCGCGCGGCGACTCTTTCGGGCGGGTTTATCACAACATCGTAAGTTTCCCCCTCCCCCGCCCTTCCCCTCGGCGGCACTTGGGGGCTATTAATTAACCCCCTGGCGGCCCCTTTCGCCGAAAAGGTCCTCCTGTTTCAGCAATTTGCGACCTTTCGACTGCAGCTCACTCCGACCGGACGATTTATCACGACAGCCGATTAATGCCGCCGGCGAAGACGTCGCGCGCTGACGCCAAATTTCTGTAGAATTAATCTTAATGAAAATATAATATGGTGTGGTCTGCACGAACGACTATGAACACCCATTGGAAGTTCCATTGGATTAAAATAGTGGTTAAGGAGGCTTTAAGGAGGACATAATATAATAAAGAGAGCAATTTTCGCAAATCTTGAGAAAAATTCAGCAGTGACACTCGGAAATTTGTATAACCAGCTGAAGATTTCAATAGTCAACTCATTAAAGAAGGAGTTCTGTATACTGTCTCGATTAAAAGTAACCGCTGCATATTTTTCACCGTCAATAAACCAAAATTAAATTGGTCATTGTAAAAAAGCTCCTCATTCTTTAATTTTTTTTAGTTAAATTTTACGAAAATTTTCCCCCCTCTAGTGCACGATACTTGTCAAGCGAGGAAGTTATTCTATGTAAAGCAAGTCAACCCAGTTTTGATCCAATTTTTCCGATTGAGATTTCGATTTTTCGGAGCGCGGAAACTTTGAGCGGGATGAACGCACATAGCATAATGAGTTGAATTTAAAAATATTCACGGATGGTTTCGCCGTGTGATACGCGGAATTTTGGTATGAGGAAACTTGTGATGAGTTGTAAAAACCTTGTCCAATGGCAAGCTCGATCAATCTTTTAATTGCAACTTCTGAAATCTTTCGTTATCATTCACAGTTGAAAAACCTAACTCTAAATTTCGAGGAACCCATGGATCTTGATAATTTCCGCTGAGTCTCTCAAGAAGATCTACCTTTATACTGCTTACCTCTCGTGTGGATCAATTCATGGACAATACATTTGGACCGCTTTTAGAAGAAAGGAACCAAGCCACATCAGCTATAGCCAAAATTAAACGGGAAATTTAATTTTTTACAAGAGCACGTTTTTGCGGATTCCCTTGAAAATTTCAAGGAATATGCTCCGTGCCATGCAGAAAATTCACTGAAATTGACACAAAAATCCGCACAATCGTTTTCGTGTAAAACATGGAATTGCCCAATTGAATTCGGCAATAGCTGATATGGCTTGATTTCTTTCTGCTTAACGCCGTCCAACTGAAGTACGGAAAATTTCTCCTGGAAGCATGTAAAATTTTTCCCGAATATCAACTCCCTTTCCCTTTGAGGTGTGGCAACTGTGAGCTAGGATAATCTATTCATGGCCAAGCGCCGCCGAAACTGACGGAGCAGTCGAGACTTGGAGACTTGGGATAGATGGACTCGCTCGGTAAACGCAAGCCTTGAGTGATTTCATCTCAGTCGCCGAGGGTGAAAGTGCAGCCCGAAAGACAGGATCCTATAAAACTTCGGCAAATTTCATAATTATCTCTTCCTCTCGGAAACTTTGTAGAATGGACCACTAGACAAGGTACGAATTTAAGCTCTCTGGTATCGTCACCTTCCGGCCAAAGCATCACAAGCACCATACGACGATTCAAAATTTCCGCCGCCATTTTATTTTTTCACCGAGAAGTTGTTCGTTGAATTTGTGTAAAAATTTCACTGAATTTTATCGGCAGCACAGTAAAAATTCAGTGAAATTTTCGGACAGCTTCTTTGAACAATGTTTCTATAAAAAAATGAAATGGCGGCGGAAATTTTGAAACGCCGCATGGTGCTTGTGATACTTTGACCGGAAGGTGACGATATGCCCATAGAGAAAAATGAAGAGTTCACGGCTCACGCCATCATCGCGCCTTCAATTTCGCAGGTACAACACGGACATCCATCAAGCACGAATAGTTGTATCTCTGCGCCGTAATCGAAGCGCATTCTTTTTCTCGCTCAATTTCCATGTTGCGTTGGTTCCGTTCGTCTTATTTTTCGATGGTGAAACTGCATAAATGCGTATTCGCATTTCCAACATGGAAAACTACCAGGCGTCATTTCTTGAAAACTTCGGTATTTTTTTCTTTGTGTAAAGAATATTCTGTAAAAATTTCAAGCTATGATGTTGGTTCAATCTCCTTTTAAAAATAAAATGAAAGCAAAAATTTTGAAACACCGCAACCGATATGCGCATTTTTTGTATACAAAATCGATGGTAAAACTATAGTACTCCAGAAAGTAAATTTGCTTATACAATATCTTTTAAACAAAGACAGATTGAGAACATTTTTAAAACGCTGTGAAAAGCCACTACGTATAGCTCTTCATTGCGCTATAGATTTTTAAATTTAGTTTCATAGAACTCTAGAAGAATTGATTTTTCTGAACCCGCACCAGCTCTCCGCGCGGGTCCAAAATTCCACGGAGCGTCATCAGGAAATGAGCTGTTGCATCAATCGCTAACCGCAAAAAAGTGACTTAGAGGTGGTTTTCTAGGGAGGCTTTGCAGTAAAACACTTTCCAAATTGAACAGGAGCCGTAGGTCGTAGGATCAGGGCTCTACATGGTGGTAAACGAGACCAGTCAATTTGCATAAGTCAGTGCGCCTTCACTTTCGTCTGATACTGTGCAATACTTCTGTGGTGGAATAGTTGCTCAGAGTGCGCCTTCAACAGAATCGCTTCAATTTAGGAGAACTCGCTCAGATATTTCAGATTTTTAAGGTTGTAAAATCATAATAAAACAATTCTTTTCGCGGAAAAATGTTTCTAAATTTTCTTGAAAAAGGAGATTGTGACAGCATAAACAGGATTTGTGTCCATTCAAATAATTGGATCGCAAATAGCAAAAAAAAAAAAAAAAAAAAAAAAAAAAAAAAAAAAAAAAAAAAAAAAAAAAAAAAAAAAANAAAAAAAAAAAAAAAAAAAAAAAAAAAAACCAGCGCGATTACAGTGTTGTAAAAATGTTGTTTCTTCATAATTATCTCAAAAATCTCTCAGAATGGCAAATATTTTTTGCTTCCCACCAAAAAACTGTTAATTTTAAAGGGAAATAATCGTGTAGATTTTAAAACGGTACATATGTTGAGTACTCTTAAAAGGAAAGAAGAAGTTGCATAATTTTGAAACACTGAAATCGCACTGGGTTCCTTTTTGCTACATGCGATCCAATTCACCTCGATCTGCAAGTGAACAGTGGAACAACAAAGATGAAAAAAACGGGAAACAAGGCTAAAAATACACAATTATGAAACCCGAGACGTTTCGACTCAACACTGAGTCATTTTCAGTCGGAAACAATAAAAAATTTTAAAAGAAAAACGCTAAAAACCTGAGCTCTACATGGTGGCTCTCAGGTTTTTAGCGTTTTTCTTTTAAAATTTTTTATTGTTTCCGACTGAAAATGACTCAGTGTTGAGTCGAAACGTCTCGGGTTTCATAATTGTGTATTTTTAGCCTTGTTTCCCGTTTTTTTCATCTTTGTTGTTCCACTGTTATCATCGTCTCGGGCTGCTCCTAAAAATTTGTATCTGCAAGTGAACTCTAGAAATCTCAGATATCCTATCGTGCATTACAAGATGATCCACACCTGATAAAAAGATACAATTTCCTAACTACTGATTGGAAAAAAGGGGGAGAAGAACTGAAACTAGTTAAAGTTCTTGAAAGAAGCCCTCGGTAAAATAGTTGCAAAAAGGATTGCACTCGGGCAATCGGCGACCGTCAACCGACTAAGCTCTCCCTCCCGCGGCGCCCCCACCCCTCGCCAGCGCGGGCGCCACCGCACCACCACAAACTCGTTTCCACCCTCCCCCGCCCTTCACTCGCTCCTGCAAGCTACATCCCCGGCTGTAGCCATATTTTATGAGGATACAGTCAAATAGTGAGATACAAAATTGGGGGCGCCGGGTGCCCATTTCGGGGGCGACTGGCTGACTCCAATCACTCCCCCTCCGCCGCTCGCCCCCACCCCCTCCCCATCCGTATCTTCTTTTATCAACCCGTATCTGCCGCCCCTCCCCCCGGCCGCCCCGATAGTCCTCGGCACTCCCCGGCGGGAAACTAAACTAAAGTTTTTCTTTTGTTATTCACTCGCGCATTTTTATGTCTAAGCACATTAATCTTGTTTACCCTTCCTCTTTGTTCGATTTCGTTTTCCCGACCACCCCCACGCCGCCCCCCACCCTCTGTAAACAGCACGTCTGTGTGTGTAGAGTGGCCGACCATTCACCGTTCTAGTTTGTGAAGTCTTAAACTCGACTCGTCTAACAAATCGTCAACATCACATTTAGCCGCGCAACAAAGTCACATTCAATAGTTGTGTCCTACCCCTCCCCCGGATCAACCCCTCAGTTTCCTTTTCTCGCTTCTTCCCCAAGTCTCCTGTTTCTCCCTATTTCTTCCGTCCTTCTTCCTCTCCTTATCTCCTATTTCGTTTTTCTATCCGTTTCTGCCTTTTCGTTTCTTACGATCCCTCTTCGTTCTACTCTCCTTGCCATTTTCTTCAGAACTGTTCTTCACCTCCTTTAAATCATCCCTGGATTTAATTTTACGCAAATTGTATCTTGGTTGGCTTCCTCTAACGATGTGGGCCTCCTACTCCTTTTCTTTTCGCATGAGGTACACTTCGCGATTTGTTCCGCACTCCGAGGTTGGTCATGCCATCTTCGGATTATGACATATATCTTCATATTTATTTCGATCTTTGGATGTATTGCTCGTATTTTTCGCTTTTTGGCACAGGCTTGGCTCTATAACATACTTTTCAACGGCTCGTGAAATACTTACACCCTCCTGCCGCAATCACACGCTGAATGTGGGAGCTGAATGTGGCTTGAATGTGGAAGTCATCGGCCCGATGCCTGAATTTTCACTAACCATCGGACTAATGTTGGATTTGTCTGAACTATTCCAGTAGATTTGATACACATCTGGATGAAAATAACTCGAATTTGCGAAATTTCAGCCATTGGGCGATGACTGTTAACTTCCACATTCAGCTGCTAAATTCCGCGTGTGATTGCGGCATCCGAAGAAAATACCTCTGGATGGAAGATGTGTATAGGAACATCTCCTGAACGCGGCCGCTAAGAGCTTTTCCTCCGGAAATTTTTTGAAAGTTGAATCTTTAGCTAAAATATGAAAGTCACTTGAGCTGTGACGTGTGGATGAATTTCGAAAACCAAATTCCAGAAAAATATTGACAAAACTCTTCCTGCCTCTTGTTTAACGGCAAATAATACATGTGTTTAAAAAGTTTTTTCTTTTTCTAAATCAGAAGTGTGAAACATTTCCTTAGACACAATGAAGTCGCGTGCCCTTGCTGTGAGACTTGTGCCCTTGGGCACAATTTGTGTGAGATCTTCCCCCTTTCAAGACAGCCCTGTATAAGGATGCTATATTCGGTTGAAATAAAATTGAAATTTGTGTCTTGAATTGCATTCATCAAAAATTTCCATCCCCGCAGTACATCTGAAAATTCACGTCCCTATAAAGTACCTTAAAAAGAAGGTATTAGTACATTGCGGGCAACTTGAGAAAATACCAATGACGTTAGTAAGCACGGCATTGGCGGATCCAGCAATTTGGCAATACCGGATTTCCTCCATTTAAACCTATAAAAATGTATCGAGGAATTCGGTGTTGCCAAATTGCTGGATCCGCCTCTGAAGTACGGACATTTTTGTAAAAGATTTTCTTGAAAATAGTGGGGTTCACAGAGACAAAGTATAGAGATTTCCCGGAAACTGGCATCTCTCCATCTCTTTTTGGATTTCATCTATCCACCTTTTACCTGGACACCCTCCATACGACAGAGAAAAATTAATATTTCAAAAAGTCTTTGAGATTGGATTATTTGTTGAATTATGCCGCAACAACGGACGTTACAGTCAATTTTCCATACTTCGGATACCTGAGTTTACAGGAATATCGACGTCATCGTGTACCGTGTACCATGTACCTACCAACATCATGGCATGAACAGTTGGAAAATGCTACCACCCGTTCATTTTTCTCTATGCGCATACCTTCACCCTCCGGCCAAAGTATCTCGAGCGCCATGCGACATTTAAAAATTTCCGCCGTCATTTTATTTTTTTACAGAGAAATTTTTGGCTAAATCTGTTAGAGAACTTCATTGAATTTTATCGGCAGCGCAAAGAAAATTCAGTGAAATGTTTGGACAGCCTCGTTGAACAATTTCTCTGTAAAAGAAAAAAATATCGGCGAACATTTTGAAACGTCGCATGGTGCTTGTGACACTTTGGCCGGAGGGTGACGATTAGTTTTCGAAGCACTGAAATAGAAATAAGACAAACGGAACCAACGCAACATGGAAACTGAGCGAGAAAAAAAATGCCCTTCGATTACGGCGCAGAGATACAACTATTCGTGCTTGATGGATGTCCGTGTTGTATCTTCGAAATTGAAGGCGCGATGATGGCGTGAGGCGTGAACTCTTTTCATTTTCCTCTATGGGCATATCGTCACCTTCCGGCCAAAGAATCTCGAGCGCTATGCGACGTTTAAAATTTTCCGCCGCCATTTTCTTTTTTTTCCCAGGAAAATTTTTGGTTAAATCTGTTGGAAAATTTCACTGAATTTTATCGGCAGCACAAAGAAAATTCAGCGGAATTTTTGAACAGCTTCGTTGAACAATTGCTCTGCAAAAAAATAAAATGGCGGCGGAAATTTCGAAACGTCGTATGGCGCATGCGATACTTTGGCCGGAAAGTGACTGTACTTTGATTTCAGTCATCGATGTCCAGTCCAAGACCATGCGTTTGGGCAGAAACTGCGACTCTTCCCGGTAACACACCGTTGTTTGAACATATTCAAATCAAAAGGAACTATATTCGTTGAAACATGAGCCCTGTAATCCATAGAGCAGATGCATGGCAGGTCTCATGTCATAATGGATGTAGTTCCTTTTGATTTGGATGCGACGTTTATGCGTGTGCGTGAAAATTCGCGGAGGGTAATGAGTGTCCGCTGGGAATGGGATGAATGGACCATTAATTAGAAGGAGGGTACAGGGAGGGCGAGGAGAAAATGGGAAAATGGGGCAATCATAATTTGCAATCAAATCTCGTCAACTCAAATCAATCCCGTCCTCACCACAGTGGGCACCACAGTTACGCACCACCGACGCTGCCGAACCTTCGATGAAATTTGCATATTCGTTACAACCCAAGTAGCACAGCGCAATGAAAATATTGAAATAAAGTTGCGATTTATTTCAATAAAATCGACATTTTCTTACCATGCATTTTTAATATTTTTACATCATTTTCAGTCCATAAATGCTGATTTCAAACTGTCAACAAAGTGAGTTCCATAGGCTGTGCACAATGCAATGAAAAACTGCAACTTATTTCAATTTTATTGCAATAAATTTCAATAAGCCGTGTGCCTTCAATCAGTAGATAGGCAACATACACGAAACGCCGATATGGTAATATTATTTTATCATGCAACCGCAATGTATCGTAAGCTGCGCTACTTGAGAAGGGGGAGAGGGGGGGTCAAAAATGCCGAAAAAGTGCGTTACGTAATTTAGGGCCGGCCCTTTAGAGTAATGATGGCCTAATGCTTAAATGTGCACCGTGTCTACAGTGATCCATTCCTACAACCCAAATCCGGGTAAAATTCGCTTACTGTGCGCGATCACCTAAGCGCGGGCCGGGAAGGTTCGATTGGGCCACGACGACGACAGGGACAGGCGAGAGATGAGCGAAGGGTCAAAGGGAACCTGTGTCCGTAGCTGTGGCACCGTCCGGGTCCTTTGAGCAGCGCGCGTCCCTCCTCGATCCTTATCACTATCTGTTTATCACTCCCTTTACAAAGGCCCTAATTTGCAGCGCGTGGCCCTCCCCCCCTCCCATCGCAAGAGTTTCCCAGTAATTAGAAGCCGCCGCCGCGCCGCTCCGCGCTTTGTTTCCTTGTCATCAGGTAACTTTAAGCAGCCGTGGATGAGCGAAAAAGCTCACCATTGTCCGTTCGGCCTCCTCCGTGTGTACTAGGCTGCCACGCTAAGGAAAAACGCCGTATGAAACTTCAGGCGTAGACAAATTTCCTTTGATGAAACACGAATTTCCTGGAAAAAAATGAAGATTTTTCTTCCAATTTTTCAGATAATTTCGTTCGCAATTTCAACCAAAGTTCCTGAAAATTTCAAGGAAAAATATTCATAACTTGCCTCAAAAATAAACATTTTATAGAAGGCAATTGGCAACTCTCGAATGTTCATACGGCGTTCTTCCTTAGCACGGCAGTAGGGTACCTATATAGTGCTATGCTAAAGACAAACGCCGTATGAGCCTTCAGGCGTGGCCAAATTTCCTTCGACATAACACTAATTTTCAGGGAAATTTGTAAATATTTTTCTTCAAATTCCTCCGATAATTTTGTTTGTAATTCGATCTAAAGTGTCTGAAAATTTCACGGAAAAATATGCTTAACTTTTCTCAAAAATGTAAGTTTTATCCTGAGAAATTTGACAACTCTAGAATGTTCATACGGCGTTTTTCCTCAGCACGGCAGTATACGGGAGAGAGTTGTCATTTCTGTGCCGCTCTCTGATTGGTTCATCAGTTTTAGGCTATCATGGAGCTCCAAAGTTGGCCCAATGTAAACGAGCCCGACCCAGAGGAACACGTATTATCGGCTGAGAAATGTATGATAATTACACTCAAGGGTTAATTTTCGGTAAAACTATCTATCAAAGTTCGATCCAAATAATTCAGAAGTTGGATATGAAAAAATTTCTATAACATCCAAAATTACGTCTGGAACTTCGTAGAACCTTGTCGCCATCTTGTTTGTTTCATTGGGCCAAACTAGGAGCGGTGGGGCTGGGGTTTGTTTACAATGGGCCATTTGGGGCCCACGAGGTTTTATAGACGTAACTACTAGAGCGGCATCATTAAATAGAATAAGTAATACTCCGTGGAGAAATACTGGCATGGTTTATTTTACCACACCAGAATACGCGTGTGGACGAAACGGTCTTCAGTCAGATATTTATCATACCGCAATAGCCGCTAGGGCTATAGGATTATCCTATAGCCCTAGCGGCTATTGCGGTATGGTAAACCTTGCCAATCTAATAGCAGCAACGATCATACTTTTATTTCAGTGTTGGAATAGAGGTTTTATCGTTACTTTGATTTACATCCGTCGTGGACTTTCAGAAAAACCTAGCATGCAGAGATAATTATTCCGATTTAACTCTGGAACCGCGGAAGTCGGAGGCATTTATTTTTGGAAGACTGTACGTTTGTACAAGATCGCCTCTGTGTTGGTTTACGGTGTGCGCTTTAAATCTAGTGAGGTCCTGAGGTATCTTGGAGTATGACTGGAATATAATTATTTCGTCGTGAGGAACGATCAAATTGGTAAAAAATGTCAATTTGATTTGTGACTTAGGTTTGCTGGCGAGCGGGCTATTCGGATTAACGAACACAGATAACCTATACGACTTCTTAATACAAAATAGGATCCCTCTTTGTTCCTCCGAGGGTACCTACACGTATTTTTTTCCTTTTTCAAATATGGCGAATGAATTGACTTGAATGAGAGAGTAAAATAACATTTTTCGTAATAGCTCGGAAAAATTACGGTGGATTTTAAAGTGTTCATATTCGTTTACCTTTATAAAATAGGCAGTGAAAAAGTTGCAACGTCGCAAATTGAGGTACGTATGTTTAAATCCTCACCGTCGGTGATGTGAAAATGTGTAACTGCCTACGCGCTGGAGTGCGCTAACAGCGGTAATTGTGATTCGTGATAGTGATCCTCTGCCATCAAGTCGAGGCGATACTTTGGAAGGCGCACAGAGCAACTATTCCACCTCGGAAGTATTGCACAGTATCAAACGTAATTGAAGGCGCACTAACGTTTGTAGATTGACCGATATCGCTCACGACTGACACGGAGTAGAGGTAGAGTCTTATTGATCCTACATTATGCGGCTCCTGTTTGATCGATTTATGTGAAACTCAATCAGAAGGAACACTTTTGGACGGGAAATTTGAGTTTCAACTCATATTTTCAAAATTCGAAAAGCCAAGGTGTGAAAAACCAAGGCCTAAAATGGCATCTCAGCTCCTGTACGATCCATTTTTGTGAAACTTGGAGTCAGGTGGTAATTGCTTACGGAGAAGTCGGATTTCCAGTCAAATTTTCGAAATTCAGAAATCCAAAATGGCGGAAGTGATCTAGACTATCTTGCTATCTTGGCGTCGTCGAAATAATCCGACTTTGCAATTGAGATACCTATTATTTTTCTGTTCAGTTTCAAAATCAATATGCTCTAAGTTGATTTATACCTCGATATCGACTATTGCTCATCACATATTTTGTTTTGAAATTGATTGTTTATTTATTCATGTATTTATATTTTTATTCCTTTCTCGGATGATTATCATAACAGTTAATAATATTCACATCGTGGAAGCAATAAGGAGCTGAAAATAACACTAATCGTCAGTTAGTGTGATCCTGCGCTTAACTAAGTCTTCAGGCTCGTTTACTTAAAGGGCTACATCTAGTTTCGCAACTATTGAAACGGTATCTGTATTTTACCTGAAAAGAGGAGGAAAAATGTATGGCAGCGCCTAGACACAGTATGACCATATAGAGTTGGGAAAAAAGGATTGTACGAGATCCTATGGAACATACTATGATCGGTCATCGTTCAAAAAATGGAAAAGATGAAAAATAAATCTGCAACGTCCTACCGCATTGTTGCATAGTTTCATCATCGAAATAGCAAAATATCATTGAAAAAGTATCGAGGAAAATTGCCCATCCGAACTTACAATTAGCTGTCATGTTCGGCAATACTGTAATAATGTTGTCGCAATAAAGCACAAGGTCTCGCCTCATCAAACGGTCTTGTCATTCGCAGGGAGAAAGAAATTATACTGGGATGCTACAAAAACCCCATTTCAAAGAGTCATACATCGGAGACTCCTTCGCAGCCTTTGCGAGGCATTTAATTTGTGGCTATAATACTTAACAGTAATTTTAACAGTTCTTGCTTTATTATCTGAAGCGTTTTATTTGTCCCGAGGCATCACTTGAGCAATTTTTTGAGTGCTGTATCGCTGACTAGGGGAGGGACATAAACTAATTTTAATCAAAACGGCAAACTTATTCGACCCCGAATTCCTCATCCTCGCGACGGGTTCGATTCCATTGATCACACGAGGGAGGAATCCTCAGAGCATTAACCAGTTGCGTGGCGTGCTTTGCGATATATAGATTGATCAGCCATTTAAAGCCATGGAAAAGAATCGATTAACAGGGTGTTCATAACGAAAACCTTAATAATCGATTCTTTACCATAGTCTTTAATGAGGAAATATTGATAATCGATCATTCATGCCCCGCCACTGTCTTTAACCCTTTCATTTACTGACGATTCGCCATGAGCCGAAGTAAGTTTGCTCCTCGAAAAAAAGAGCATGATCAAAATTAAATTTAAGATGAGACGAGGAAAAGAGATAGCTAACTGCGCTAAACTTTGAGGATTGAGTTCTTTGCGTTTTAGGATGGGAGAATATTCTGACAAGTATTTTGAGCCCGCATCTCTTCAACTTTTATAATTTTATATTATAGAGTATGAATGTTTAAATACGAGGTCATAATCAGACGAAATAGTATATGGCTCAACTCAACATTCCCTCACCCAAATTAAAAAAAAAAACAAAAATGATTTTGCACAAATGCATGGTTCTCAAGCATTCTTTGGGCCGCCTTTCGCAAAACGGAACCAGCGCGTTTACAGTGTTTTTAAAATCGTGCGACTCCTTTTTTTCTTTTAAAAATACGAAATATATGTACGGTATTAAAATTTGCAGAATTATTTTTTTTAAATTAAATATTTTTTGGTGGGAACCAAAAACTATTTTGATGGTGTAAGTCGGCAATCACACATGGTGTCTGAAAATCTCCGCCTCTATGACATTTTTTTAAAGGAGAACGAATTGACACCATTTCTTGAAGTTCACGCAGACTTTTCTTTGCACAGAGAAGAAAAATCATGGCAGTTTTAAAGAACTGCCGTTGTGTAGTTTTGCTTTTAAAAAATAAAGTATGACAGGAAGTCTCCGACGTCGCAAATCGAGTTATGCGATTGCCAACTCACGCCGTCCATTTGCTATTTTTGGGAGATTTTTTAGTTAATTATGAAGAAGCAACATTTCAACGACACTATAATTGCGCTGGTTCCTTCCCAAGTAGCATTGTCATCTACTTTCTGGGCGGCGCTCATCAAGAAAATGTCTACTTTCAGATAGAACAATTTTCTTGAAAGAAAAAAGGTATAAAGTAGATCTAGAAAATTGACACAAGAAAATAAAAAGTAAATACATCTTTTCCTTGCATTTTCTTAAAAGAAAACATTAAGAAATTGGCTGGAAAATAATTCTACTTTCAATAAATTTTCTATATCTTTTCCAAATGGGAAGTTGACAGAAAGTAGACGTATGAAATAGATCAATTTTCTTTGGTCAGGCTTTTGACTTGCAATGTTTTTCTTTCTATTTTCTGGATAACTCTCATTTTCTTTGTTTTTTTTAGACATTTTCTTAATATTTTTTTCTGGAAAAAAATTATATTTTGCTACTTGGGTGCTAAATACAATCCATTTCACTCTAGATTTTCCCCAGCGCGGCAATGGAGCGCAGCGGCCGCCCCTCTGTTTTGGGACGGCGGCACGCCAATAAAAGTTTACACTCGCACCCGGAACGAGGCCCTGCAATTATGACTTTTTTTCCAGCCCCTCGAAGTCGTCATAATTTCAAAACCCTGGCCGCTCCCTCCGCGGTCCCTTCTTGGCACGGAGGATGAAATTCTCTTGTTCCTTTTTGTAATCGCCCGGGCGTGATGTTCGACTTCATTTCTTCCGAGCCCAGCAAATGAGCATTTAAAGGATGCTCAGGATTTTTGAGCGGGCTGTGACGCGATGCGGGCGGGAGAAGGGGGAGGAGAGGGAGGAGGGGGGAGGAGAGGGCAAATTCTCACCCTGGTTGCGGTCGTGGCCCTTTTTTGCCCGCGGAGTCGGAGGGCGTTCGTCCCGCAATTATTCATCCGGTGAAAGCATGAATGTGCGCAAAAAAGATTATTTCTTCACGATTTCCAACGAAAAAGCTTAACTGCCGATAGTTTCCGCAGTGGAAGGGCTCTTACGGAAAACTGCTGACGGAAGTAGTTCTTTCTTGTATGTTGTAAATACTGCCGTGCTAAGGGAGAACGCCGTATGAACATTCGAGAGTTGCCAAATTTCCGCGGATAAAACATGTTTTTTTGACGAAATCTATGTGTATTTTTCCTCAAAATTTTCCGGTGTTTTAGATTAAATTGCGTACAAAATGGTCTGGAAATTTTGGAGAAATTTCCCGGTAAATTCGGTTTTTATCAAAGGAAACTTGGCAACGTCTGAAGGCTCATACGGCGTTTTTCCTTGGCACGACAGTACTGCCGTAAAATAAACGGAAATCACGGTTTTCCTTGTGAGTGTAAGATCTGAATCATACTCTTGCTCAATTCTTTACGATTTCTCGAATTTTGAACTCATTTTTCCTAAAATAGGAGCCAGCAGAAACCAAGTCTTTTAGAAGATAAGAACACTCATGATCATGATGATGCTATGCTGAAGAAGAGGAGGAAGAAGAATAAACACAAAAAGAGCATTTTCATCCAAACAAATGATTTGCGTTTAACTCTGAATTATCTCTGTGTATTTTCCGTGTCAATAACGAAATGTTTTGAAAAATACCATCCTTTGACTTTCGGCGAAGCTGCGTGCGATCAACGCTCATCAAAAACTTATCCGTCACCTAGCCGCGAGAGGCCCCGTAACTGCAGTACCAAGGGACAAAGAGTCCATTGTGGGGGTGGGGGTGGGGGTGGGAGTTGAGGCGAGGGGCCGGTTGAGAAAACGGCAACTGGAGAATTTAACAACACTCCTGGGAAGGGATATGAAGTTGGCGGTCTGTTTAATTGCATGTCACATTTAATAACTGCTCAAAGCGGAGAAAAAAAAAATACTCCCCCGCCCCCTTTGACTCGTCTTCGCTAACAGCATCACTTAGGGTGGGAGAGAAAACAGTGGTTGAAGCGAGGGGTCGCGTCGTTACGGAGGGCGGAAGAGCAGGGCTATGAAATTATCGAATTGGTTAAGGAGTCTTGCTGGGTCTCTGTTTCCAACGAAAATAAGTTGAGGAGATCTGAACCGTCGTGAGCTGAGTGATGTAAGGAATACCACATTACATCTTAAACAATTCTGCCGTGCTAAGGAAAAACGCCGTATAAGCCTTCAGGCGTTGCCAAATTTCCTTTGACAAAGTACGAATTTACTAAGAAAGTTGTGAATATTTGTCCTCCAATTTTTCGGGCAATATTGTTCCCTCTTTAATCTAAAATATCTGAAAATTTCAAGGAAAAATATGCGTAACTTTTTTCCGAAATGAACGTTTTATCGGAGGAAATTTGGCAACTTTTGAATGTTCATACGGCGTTTTTCCTTAGCACGGCAGAATTTCCGTGCGCACTGAATATTTTCATGATGGAATACGTATATTAGTTAGATATACCTATTTTGTGCAGTTACAATGAAGTAGACGGAATTCGAAAAAGTTTAAAAAAAATCATCGGTATTGTTATTTTCGGCCGGAAAATAAAAAAAAAGCATCCATTTTTTCGTTATTCATTCTTTACTTTTTGTTCGATTCATGTCAATCGAATACGTACCCTCTCGTTACACGCATACTACCTATCATACTCTTTTTTTTTTTTTTTAACTGAACAATTCGCCTTCTGCTGCACCTGCAGCAATTGTTGTTACGAATATGTTGTGCGTGCTGATTTCACTAATTACATACCTGACTCTCTGAAGGCGTTTTATGTGCGAAAGTAATTCGCCTTCAGCTGCGTCTGCAGCAATTGTTGTTACGAATATGTTGTGCGTGCTGATTTCACTAATTACATACCTGACTCTCTGAAGGCGTTTTATGTGCGAAAGCAATTCGCCTTCAGCTGCGTCTGCAGCAATTGTTGTTACGAATATGTTGTGCGAACAACAGAAGTGAAATCTGAATGAATCGCTCAATCTCTATTTCGTTCGTTCTCCGACAGATTGCTCTACTTGCGCACATAAATCGCCTTCAGGGAATCGAGTATGTAATCGGCCAAAATCAGCACGCACAACATATTCATAATAACAATTGCGGCAGACGCAGTAGAAGGCGAATTGCTCCGTTAAAAAAAAATTGAGTATGATAAGTACTCTGTATGTAACGAGAGGGTATGTATTCGATCGACTTGAATCGAACAAAAAATAAAAAAAAGGTGAACCGAACAACACCGCTTCAATGGACAAGTAAATGTAAAAGCGGATCAAAATTAATAGAAAACTTGAATTTACAAAGAAAATTTCAAACTGCCATATCTCGAAATTAGGATCAGCCAAGATTTTGATTTTTCACCATTTTATGTCCACACATACCATAGACTCACCCCCTAGCTAGCTGCAAACCGTTTTCACGTAAATTTTTGTCGCATTTTGTTTTTTGCTTCAAGACCACTATGCCTCGCACATGGTCTCACCTCATATTTTCTGGCAGTAAAAAATGTGTCTTTCTAGATGGAAAGTATGTAGAGAAAACTTAGGAAAGAGATACTCTAAAAAAAAAAAAAAAAAGGTATCACTGTATTCCTTAAATCGTTGTTCTTTCGCTTTCTGTACCATTTTTTTCAGAAGTTGGCGAGAAATGTTCCGGAAGGCTTCCACAAAAATTGAGTTTTTTGGGTGATTGATGCCGCAAATTTTAAAACCTTTGTACCGTTGGAAAGTTGAGAGTATGGCCTTTTCAACGGCCAATGGGATTTTTTTCTTGTAACGTTTTGAGTCCGAGGAAGAAAAAATAGGGAAACTAACTCTTTGTTCGACCCTCGTACTTGGATGTTTTGACCCATGCGCCATTTTTGCCCGGAGAGGCTCATTTCGTCTCCTTCCGGTCAATGTATCACCGGTGCCATGCGACGTTTCAAAATTTCCGCCGCCATTTTGTTTTTTTATAAAGAGATTGTTGGATGAATCTGTTTGAAAATTTCACTGGATTTTATCGGCAGCGCAAAAAAAGTCGGTGAAATTTTCGGACAGCCTCGTTGAACAATGTCTCTGTAAAAGAAAAAAATATCGAGGGACATTTTGAAACGTCGCATGGTGCTTGTGACACTTTGGCCGGAAGGTGACGATTAGTTTTCGAAGCACTAAAATAAAAATAAGACAAACGGAACCAACGCAACATGGAAATAGAGCGAGAAAAAGAGCGCGCTTCGATTACGGCGCAGGGATACAACTATTCGTGCTTGATGGATGTCCGTGTTGTATCTGCGAAATTGAAGGCGCGACGATGGCATGAGGCGTGAACTTGCAATGCTTCGCTGTATGCTGGCGATGACGTGTCGTTCAAATGCGTGGTAAAAAGTGAAAAACGAGGCCTGATTACGACTCTCCTGTCTTCGGCTGTGTTGACACTGTTTTTACCCTCTATTTTTCAATTTGTTGTCCGATTCTTTTTTTTAGTCGGATCAATTTGACCCGACTCTCGACATCATTATTCCTCGAGTTTTTTGAATTACTAGCACCGCTGCAGACTGCTCAAAAGCAAAAATATTTTACCAAGCACCTTCCCCAAAACTACCTTCTCTCTGCGTGAATACTGACACATAAAGTGGTTAATAAGGGTCCTCAACGCTTCTACAAAACTGGTTGCGATACGCAAGGGAGAAAATTGCATTGAGGAGTGTCGAGGGTGGAATGGAAACAAAGAGGGAAAAAGGAAACATTGATAATTAAGAAGGCGTGAAATTTAAATAATTAGCGGTCTTTTGATATTTCCCGCCTCTGCGAGCTTAGAGACTGAATAAAATTCGAAGAATACGTCGTTATGATCCCCTTTGAATCGAATTCAAAGCCACAGAAGTGCGGCTCAGTGGTCCCAAAACAGCTTTCAGCTAGTTTTTCAGTAGCAGTTTTCCAGCTACTTTTTTAAAGCAGGCTGTCTGCCATTTTAAAAAAAAAATCCCTAATTTCCCTGGCAAAGAAAGCCAAAACGACGGGAAAGAATTTTAAAATTCCCTTACAGACGGAAAAAATAATCCCTGGCATTTCTTTGACAAAAAGGAATAAAATATTCCTAATTTTTTGACACGGTTGAACTGATTAGATTTAAAAATTTTTCGAATTTTGGGAATAAATTGTAATACAAAATAGAGCAAAATATATCGTGCTTAAACTTGGGCGAGATAGTTTTGCCTCATTTTTAAAATTTAAAAGACTTTAGCAGAAATTCCGGTAGAAATCTGTGCGAGAGTAAAATTCGCGGAACATTTCCCGAAAAATCCGTGTTTTTCGATTTCCCTAACACGAAAATCGCTTGCAAAATAAAATTCCCTAACATATCGAACTTTTGCGGATTCTCTGATATGACGTTTTACCTGACAAAGAAAGAAGAAAAGAAAAAGAAACAAATTCTCGATTTTCCAGGTCGATAGACATCTTGCTTAGCGGCGTGAAAGTGGAACAATTCGTGACAAAATTATCGTAGACGTTCATGGCTTTCGACTGAGCAGGCGGCCGAACGAGGACGACGCGCACACCACGGATGACAGCAATAAGAAGAATGCAACTATTCAGGCTCGATGGATGTCTTGGCGGCATACCCGAAACAGGGCCGGATTAAGTTGGTGACCACATGGGCCGCGGCCCATGGCGGCAAATTTTGCAATTTTTTTAAATGTAGGTATAATAGAAATCCGGATTTTGAAAAAAAATTACAAACGAGAAAAGGCGACAAAATCTCTAATTTTCCGAGAGTATAGTAATTTCTACTTTTGTCGTCTTTCAGTGATACAAGAGGCAGCACCTTTAATTAGGCGAGTTAAGAGAGAAACCAAACACGCAATTTGGCCTGGAACGGCGCGACTTACCTAGAGAAAAATGATGACTAGGACTTGAGATGAAAAGGAGAAGCCCTCGGCGCGGCGATCGGCATGTAACACATATTAGCGCCTACAAGACTGCACGAATACTTCACGCATTGCATCAAACACAGTTCGGTCATTGCGGAAAGCGTGAAACGGATAGCGCCTACAAGAATGCATGAATACCTCACGCATTGCGGCAAACACAGTGCGGTCTGCGAGGCGCGGCGGCGGAAGTTAAAGTCATTAATCCACATTTATGTTTGTTCTTTCATAATTTTTTCGTTCATTTCTTATGAATGGAAGGCCTTGTCCACACAGGGATAGGTTTACGAAACTTAACTTTCTCGCAAGTTCCGTGAACTTTTGCTAGTACTGTTGACAGGGCTTTCCAAAAAAATGTGTTCAACACCAGTAAACGCATCTTATGCACCCCTCCCCCGCTGGCACGTTCATTTGATGGTTTTCATTGATGTTTCAATACGAATAAGAAGGGGGCGGCAAGTAGGTAAATCCGGCCCTGACCCGAAAAATTGAAGGCGCACACTATCCTCCTGTGCGGAAAATGGAGATGTTGCATGTGTGAGGGATTTGCGATTTGACCATTGATTCTTATGTAAAAGTTCGCGAGAAACACGGCGGTGCCACTGGTTTTCTCTGAAATCGACTCCCAAGCTCAAAAAAAAGCTCTCAATTGTTGAGGCCAAAATGGAAGGGAAATCCGACGCTACCTGAGAGTCCTCCTCTACATCAAGACAAACTCTCCATGCAAAGGTAGGGAGCAAATACATTGACAGGGCTCCCACTTTATTTGGGGACTCTATAACTGAAAACACGGCAACCCTGTCAATGTATTTGCTCCCTATCTTTGCATGGAGAGTTTGTCTTGATGTAGAGGAGGACTCTCAGGATAGCGTGGGATATCCCCTCCATTTTGACCTCAACTTGAGAGCTTTTTTTGAGCTTGAGAGTTGATTTCAGAGAAAACCAGTGGGACCATCGTGTTTCTCGCGAACTTTTACATAAGAATCAATAGTCAAATCGCAAATTCCTCACACATGCAACATCTCCACTAATGATTCAACGCTTTACGACAACGCCGCCGGGATCATGAAATTTTTAAAGTTTACGGTGTATTATTTTGCTCTACTGAGAAAGACGCCGTATAAACATTCGAGAGTTGCCAAATTTCCTCGAATGAAACATGTATTTGAAAGGAAAGTTTTGCATCGTTTACCTTGAAATTTTTAGGTATTTTTGATTAGATCAAGAACAAAATTGTCTGAAAATTTTGAAAACAAATATTCACAATTTTTCCCAGTAAAGAATTATCTGTTGAGGGAAATATGGCAACATTTAAAAGTTCTTACGGCGTTTTTCTTTAGCACGGCAGTATTAGTGTACCTGTTCACCCGTTTTCGGAACTGAGGCGAGATAGTGGCAACAAGAGGGTAAAAGTTGGATAAAAAAATATTAGGTATAGGTAGGTATTTTAGCTGTCTATGCCCGTAAAATCTCTTAAAAAACCATCATGAAAAGTCAACTAAACGTGAAAATTCATCCACACCTCATCTCCTGTCATACCTATTTTGAGAGGAGCATACTTGGGGGGGGGGGGGGGTGATTTTCCCTACACTCAAATATTACAAATAAGAATTGGTCTTCGAGTACAGTAAGCCTTAAAATTTAACAAGAACCATCAGCTATTTATAGCTGATAATAGGTGCTGGAAAAAGTCCATCTTGAAATTTTAAGGTGAATCTGCAAAGCGATTCAACATTCATAGGATGTACAAAATAGGATAAAATAAGTGCAGAGAATACCTAGCCAGTTGATTAATAATTTCTCTAGGTTAAATCATAAAATTTTTCAAAAATAGATGAACTTTTTTTTCTTTTATTCTTTCTATTGCCTTAGTATTCCAACATTTTTCTATGAGATTGCTTCTTTTTTTGGGAAATTAACTGAACAAAATAAAGGCATCCAAGTAGAAAGAGGTTTGGTTTTATTAAAAAAAAAAAAACCACAGCAAATTACACATATTAGACAGCAGCAAAGTAAATGTTTAAGGGAAAAAACACCAGAAATAAAAAGTAACACTAAAGATAAAAGTACCTACATTTTTAAGTTATAATAAACGATACAGTACGGTAAAAAATCCAGTGATAGTACATTGAGTTACGGCTACAGCAAAATGAAATGAATTGGAATTTTACTAAATACTACTCTTCATTAATGAAAGATGTTACATGGATACATTACTTAAAAAATAAAGCTTTACCTTTGTTACTTGTGCCTCTTTTAAATGACATGAGATTTATACTTTTTCAAAAGCTCTGGATAATTTATTTAGAAGGGTTTATTCCTCTGATATTTTTCTTATTTAATGATTAGCAAAAAGTTCCTACATTTTTACTTACAGCAATTTTGAATAACTTTTTATAATCTGCGAATTTATATCGTCGCAGAAGATAGTTTTTAAGACTGAGGTTAGAGTGAAAAATTACAATGAAGAGTGTATAGTACTGAGAGTAAGATGCTTCAAATTCTGCAACAGTCAATCAGTTAGTTTTCAGAAAAAGCCCCCTCCCCCCCCCCCCCCCCGATTTAAACATATATAATATAAAGATTATAGATGAAACTGTTCACAACTTAAGTACCTACAGTTAAAAAAATAAAAATCTTCTGAGAATATGAGAGGAAATTTTTTTCAAAACGGTAATGTTTACTCTTGTTTCAAGAAAAAGAAAAGAACAATGGATTTAAGTGAAATTAATGATGAATCTGAAAAAGTGTTTGTTGAAAATGTGTGAGTATATCAAAGGGCATTATACCTATTTACTTGTTTCTCCTACCTGAATGATGGTAGTTGCAATTATTTGTAATACTTTTTCACCCATGGAAGTCCGAACTAACACATCTTTCAATGTGAAATTATTGGTTTCTTGAATGTTTTGGATTTTAGGTACGTTCAAGTCAGTTAGCCAAGCATATATCTGAATCTGTAAAACAGAAACAATCAGTTGAGTTCAGAAAATAGAGTGAAGGTCAGCAGATTATTTGTTATGATGTGTTCGTTTTGATTGAAAAAAAATTGGTTGGTTTAATTTTACTTACGCTAGATTTGGTGCTATCTGTATCTGTTGCCATGAAAGTAATTTTCTTCTTATCCTTCTTCGGTGTTTCTGAACACTGTCCTTTAAAATCTGAAAATCAAAAAATCACACTTAAATGTTATTACTTAGTAAAGAAAAAAGGAAAGAGACAATTAATCAAATAATTGCATTATGTTGAATTTAATACTATATTAATATGAAGTTGACAATGTGATTTTTCTCACCAATGAGGGAATCTCCATCCATTGCAAATATGTCTTCAATTTTAGTCCAGTTTTCGGGTATTGTAACATCAATAGTTTTTATCTTTCTCACGGTGGACTCATCGGTTAACTTAATTTCCGTTTTTCCTGTGAATTTGCTGGTCTGGATGCAGAAATTGGTTAATTCGACTGACATTCCTTCCTACAGATGAGGAAAAAAGTATTAGACAAATTTAATTGATTTTACACGAATGAAGCCAGAGACGTAAAATAAAAGGTTTGAATATTTCAATAGATCATACTAAAAAGTTTAACACATTATGTTTACACATTGTTAAGTTTATGTCATCCATTATGATCTTGTTCAATGCGAATCAGAAGAAAATTTCAATTTAGATATGGTCAGAAATGCTCCTAATAAAGAAAGAGAGAGCTCACCATTGAAAGAATAAATACTTCTAGACAAGTTTATTTAGAGATAGAGGAAAGAAAGAAAAAAAAAGAACAATGTGTGATTCCAAGGAAGCTTCTCAGTTATGCAATTAGTAATTTAACATTCGTCTCAAAGAATCTCCTCTTTGTGAAATTTACTTACACGTAGTTTTTTATGTTGTTTTTCACAGAAGCCAAAGCAATATATTTTGCCATTTGAGTCATGCAAATAGAAATGGAAATATTCATTCCCTGCATCAGATTCCTTCAAACCACTTAGACTTTGGATGACCCCTCTCACTGATGTATTACTTTTGGAAATATCAACAATTTGGGATATTGAAGTTAGTCGTTTTTTATATTTCTTCGAAGAAGAGCCGCCTTGACTTTTGTATGTTCGTTTGGGCATTTTCTGGATGAAATCGAGAAACCTGAAACAAGTCAAAAATATATAGAGAGGTGGCAAATCATAGAAAAAATAGATTTCAAATTTAGGTAGGTAGGCACAAAAACATGTACTTAAATAGGTTGCGGGCATACCTACATGTAAAATTCCATGAAATTCATATTCTATTTCTGCATTTTCTTTGGCTGAAAAAAAAGAACTTGGCGGTTGTTTACGCTTCCTCGGATGGCACTGACTGAAGTCGCCAAGTGATCGCATTTTCGCTAAATTTATTGACTTTACCAGCTTCCCGGGTTGTAGCACATCTATCTGCATTTAAATTGGGCCCACCTACTTAAAAACTATGCATGAGCTTTAAAGCATTGCAATGTGTAAATAAATGTGCCTTGCAGAGTTAAAAACCATTCATAAATTTTTTCTGAAAACTCCTGTATTAGGTATCCCCTTGTATTGAAGAGAAAAAAGCCCATTGGATTTCTGAGAGATAGGGGCGATCCTTTGTACTATTAAATAATATGAACAAGGAAATGTTCAACTCTGCGATGCAGACAAACCTTTGAAAACACAGCAGTTTGTTTCAAACTATACCAGTATCAATAAAAATTTGGGATCTTCATCTTGAACAAGGAATTAAAAAAACTGTCGAGAAAGTAAAATCCGAAAGACCTCTCATTTGATTAAGAAGGCCAGGCCAAGTAAGAATCAACACTCCCAGAGTGCGACAAAAGATCATGGCTTCAGTTCAGCATTGACAATAAGCGCATGAGTCAATATGATGGACTCCTATTATGCTCTAGATAAAAGTGCGAAGAATTTAGTGGGCATGAGTTATTTATGCTGAGGTAGAGACATGATGTAAATTATAGTGCAGAGAGGAGTAAGAGGTCAAAATTCCATGAGAATTCAGACACTATATTCCTATTACCCATCTAGTAGTGCACGTGTAAAATGTGCTGAATTCGATTCAGGTGCTGAGACTTTTTTCTTTGGGGTTACTGCATGTGATCAGATTCTGTGGTCACTCCATTATCAGCGGTACAGCTCAATACACCTGGTCACATACCAGCCAAAGCATCCCAAGCGCCATGCGATGCTTCAAAATTTCTGCTGCCATTTTATTTTTACAGAGAAATTGTTCAACAAAGCTGTCTAAAAATTTCACTGAATTTTCTTAGTACTGCCGATAAAATTCAGCGAAATCTTTAAAGAGATTCAACTAGGTATTTCTCTATGAGAAAATAAATGGCGACGAACATTTAAAACGTCGCATGGTGCTTGATACTTTGGCCGGAAGGTGTCGACTTCACGATGATCATGCTGTCTCTTGGGAACCTTGCTCAGTCAGTGACGGTTGTCGAAATTATTTGCACCAGTACTTGAGAAGAGGCACTGAGATTACATCTATTTCATCTAATTACTGAAACAAGGCTTAGCAAGATCTAGTCACAGCGCAATCATGAAAAAACAAACTCTTTGTCTCAACAGTTACATATAGTACGTTGACAGTGAGCAGAAGTTAGTGCCGAATGATCTACTTTACTTACGATTCACAGGAATTCAGAGTTTACTTAATTCGAGAATTAACAACACGACGGCGACACTTAACGAACCCAGCAGCGGCTTTGATACTTAGCGAATTGCGCAGTAACAGGTGGTAGAAAATGGTGTCGAATCGTTTTCTCTTTGGAATCTGCATTGTTTTGGTTCAGCAAAATTACGGAATGCCAACATTATCCTAGGCTGAGAATCCTTCACAAAAGATTTAATGCAGACAAAATTCAGACAAGTCGATCTAGGCCATCAAGTTTAAGTAGAAAACATATTATTTAAAATATTCAATGGCCACAAATATTATTTGGGGCTCAAAAAGATGGATGAAAAATACGCGATGGACTGGATATTTTATTGCCCATGTTGGCATACTCGCTGCTCTTCCGCAGAATGTGAAAAACTAAAGCGTGGATTGGCCTAGAGCTGTGGCGCGAATTGGCATTTTATTTGAATTCGAGCACTCGCGGCAGCTCGAGCGCGGCTGTGGGAAGGAGGGGGGTAGAATCGGAGCGAACTAGTATGCGGATTACTGGAGTACCTTTGTGGAATGAAGGACGGTAATCTCTTAGAATTCTGTCGATCTACATTTAAAACACACTTTTATTTTACAAAATTCCGGCCAATATTAAATATCCCTCTTAATGTAAGTGTTGATTTCTTCTCGAATTGAATGTGTTTTTATTACGGACTTGCTGTACCTTGCACATTTGTCACCTTCGGGCCGAAGTATCACAAGTGCCACACGACGTCAAAAATTTCCTCCGCCATTTTAATTTTTTACAGATAAATTGTTCAACGAAGCTGTCCGAAAATTTCACTGAATTTTCTTTGTGCTGCCGATCAAATTTAGTGAAATTTTCTAACAGATTCAGTCAACAATTTCTCTGTGAAAAAATAAAATGGCGGCGGATATCTGTAAACGTCGCATGGCGCTTGTGATACTATGGCCAGAGGGTGACGATATTTGGTAAAACAGTGAGAAAGTGTCATGATTTACCTATTCATGATCGGCTTTCAAATTTAAGGAGCATTTTCTGTGTCAATGCAGGAGATGGATGTTAGGGTAAATCCCTACTAGAAATTTAGAAACCTATTTTGATAGAATACTATGTACATACTTTAAATTTATAGAAAAAGACGGAACCATTAGGCATGGGTATTTCAGCTGCCTACGCCTGTAAAATCTCTTAAAAATGCCTTCATGAAAAGTGGGGGCATCCAAACGTGAAAATTCATCTGCACTTCATCTCCTGACAGATTATGAAAGAGCAGATTCCTTTTTTTTTGGAGGGGGGGAGGGGATATTCAATGTGACTTGTGCTCTCACATGTAAAAGTTCCCTGTAATCAAAAATTTCATGCAAAATGAGAATAGATCGCTTTGAGTATAGGGACTTTACCTGCAAAAGCAGTCATTCGATCTTAGAGTCGATAGGGAATCACTTCTTGAGAGCAAAACACCGAACATGTTTGAAATTATTTAGGAGGGGATCAAAGTTGACGCTGTAAACGGCAAATCATGTGAACTATCTGTTGAAGAGATAATTTTGGTCGTATAATTCAGCGGGAAACATCAGCTATCAATTAGTTGATATTGATGAAATACCTCCATTGTGGAACTTCAAGGTTATTCTGCACTAGAAGTCAAAAATCACAGGATACAGAAAAAAAGATAAAATAAGTGCAGAGAGTACCTACCCAATTGATTAAAAACTGCGCTCTAGACTGCATAATAAAATTTCTAAAAAAATCGGTGAACTTGTTTTACAGATTTTTATTTTTTTTTCTTGCGTGAGTAAAGTCAGAACTTTTCCCCATGAGAGTGGTTCTTTTTTCTTTCTTAATTCCGTCCTTTTTTTAACAAAGAGGTCGGGGAATTAAAGTTGAAAGAATAAAAGCATTGAGTTACACATTTTGGTTTTATTAAATATTATAAATATTGATATCTTTAGTAACAGCGGCTTCATAAATATTTAAGTTTCACTAAACAATACACTACAGTAAAAAAAAAAACAAGCAGAGTGCATTGAGTTATAGCAAAAAGACGTGAATTTGAATTTTACCGAACACAGCTAAACTTTGATGGAGGATTTTTACATTACTAGAAAATATAGCTTTATCTATGTTATTTGTGTTTCTTTTAAATGACATGAAATTTATGTTTTCTTAAAAGCTCTAGATAATGTATTTGGGATGATTTATTCCTCTGACATTTGTTTTCTTTGATAACCGGCAGTAAAACTGTGTAATCCAAGATTGAAGAACAATAAGTGATAAAAATTTTGATTAAGGAAGTACATTACAAATATCTTTCAAGATTACAATACTTAATTAAATAATTTTCAGGTCATAATAAGAACGTACACTATGATAAAAAACACAGTTAAGTAACAACATTTTTACTTACAGCAATTAAAATAGCCTTTTATCATCTGCAATTGTACAGTTACAGTAGGTAGTGTTTATGACTGTGGTTAGAAAAAGGAATTACCATCAAGACTTTGTGGTATTGAGAGTAAACGCTCCGAGCTTTGCAACGGTCAAGCACTAAGTTTTTAAAATGAAAGCAAGGGGCCAAAACTGCAGTGGAAGATGATGTTACCAACTTGATAGATATGTAAAAAATTGATACCTTGGATGCTCCTTGCTAAATAAGTATAATTACAGATTGGGAGCATTTTCAATTAATGCTGGCCTCTTGACCTTATTTATTGAGTCAAACTCAGTGATCTTTCTTTTATTACATACATGAATATTTGGACGAGAAAAGGTGTAAATGAAGATAAGTTACACACACATGCAGTCTTTTAACTACCCATTTCAAGGAAAATTACAAGTTAGCATTGAGACTAAAAATCTAAAAATATCTACTTCCAAAAATTTCGTTTTTTTAAAAAAAAGAAAATGAAGTTTACTCTAATTATTTGCATTAAAATCAGACCTTATTGCACACTTTAAAAATTTAAGTTAAAAGATCACCTTTCATTAAGCAAGCTAACATATGATTTTTAAGGCTGAAAATGGGTTCTTCAGAGAAAATGAGAAGAAAAAGGATGCTTAACCATTAAAATCACCCTTGTGAAAGATCTTGGGAATGTCTTTTACACGACTACAATAAAATTAAATTGTACAGCAGTAAATGTTGAAAGACTAAGTGTCTACTAAATTAAACAACTTGTAAAACCCTGTATCACATGCTAAAGGTGCAGAGATAATATTGAATTAACTATACTTAACATTCCTGCGTAAAATGTTTGGAAAAAGCTGGAACAGTCTCACAAGCCTAATCAATTGCTGATTACATGATTTTGATGATTTCAAGAACAAGTCATGACATAAACCTGTCAATTTCGGATCATATGAAAGGAATTTGAGTGAAAAAGTATTTTTTCTTGGAAATAAATGAGAGCTGTCTCAGCAATTTGAGTATTTCTATTTCCAGAAAAACTAGTTCCGACTTGAATTAAAATAACTACTTCAGGATTTACAGGACAACATTTAAAACAAATATTTTGGAAGAAATACAGAAATTTGGATAACACATAGATAGATTAGAAATCTACAAAATTTTAATACAGTTATAAACAGATTGATTGAAATAGACTAATAAAAAAAGAAAAAAAGAAAAAGAGAAAAAAAGATAAAGGAAAAAAAGGATTAAAAGCAGAATTGGAATGCTTAACGTTACAAAATAGAGCAATGCATTTTTGAAGGCTTGATGAACAAAAAGAACCACTGATAAAAAATAACATGCCTCATATTTGATCAGTTTTTAAGTATTTACAGGCCAAAAAAACTTATTTGGTTGAGAATGTATAGATTGAAACAAAAATATGATTATTTATACGAATAAATACATGTTTCAGATGTACAGACATTTGATAAAAGTTGCCCATAACACTTGTGCATGGAGTTTTTTCAAATTTTTTTGTTTATGTAACTAACATAAAAGTAGAATGCCAGTTTTTCATCGTTTAATTGTTTGCCCTCGTTCAGCTTTATGACATTTTCAATAAACAACTTATAATACCTGTGGTCATTAAAGTCTTTCATTTTTTTTGTGGAATATATACCAAAATTGATTTTTTTAGTTCCTTCAATGTATTCTTGAGATGCTAAATACTGGAATAAGACCGCTTTATTTGTAAATTTTAGTGCTTTAACTTGCTGAATTAGATTGAGATTTACAATTTTACTCAAGTTATTGTTATTATTAAGTGAGTGGCTTAAACCATGGCCACGAAACTGTGATTGGTGTTCTTTAACACCAATCACAGGTATTTCACAGGTATCACAGGTATTTTGTTTGGGTATTGGCATTGCCTTAGGATTACTTGATTCGCCTGAATCACATCTACGAGACTCTGATTGCAGCTCTTTATTTAGTGTTGCACTAGGGTCATAAGATTTGCTTGAAACACAGCCAAAAAACTCTGATTGCCTGTTTCTATTTAGCATTGCACTAGGATTATAAGACATGCTTGTACCGGTGCCGCAAAACTCTGATTCCCTGCCTTCATTTGGCATAACATTAAAGTTTCCAAAGTTATGAAAATTTTCTCTCATTGAGCGACCTGTTTGGCGCATAGACTCGTAATGGAATCTGCCATATCTGTACCCTCTCTCTGAACACCACTTACGTTTGCATGATGGACAGTAATTTCTACCTCTTCGACCTGAAGGCCTAAAAGGGGTTTTACAATCAAGACAAGGTTTTTCTCTCTCTGAATCCTTGTAATTGATTCTGCGATAACTGTACCCTCTCTCTGAACACCACTTAAGCTTACAAGGTGGACAGTAATTTCTACCTTTTCGACCTGAAGGGCTAAAAGGGGTTTCACACTCAAGACAGATTTTTTTTGGAGTGTAACTCAAATACCTACGGATACAACAAGATCCGAGGGTTAGTATGTTTCTATTTTTTATGTTGAATATGAGCTTGTTTTTCACTATCCAATGAGTGCAGATACAATTGTTTTTGCGGGGAGGTAATTTTTTTATTTTGTAATGATCAATCAATTCTTTTGATAGACCACCTTTTAAATCACACAAATTTGCAACTTTGGACAAAGCAGTCCACTCATCTTTGGCCATGTTTTTGTTCGTTTTGTTGTACGAATATTGAAGAAGGACATCCCAAAACTTGGCATCACCATCCATGATTCACGAGTGAAAACGCAGCAGACACACACTAAGTTGCAAAACAAAAAAAAACATGCTTTAAAAAAAAAAAAAAAAAAACAACCCAAGAGCCTTGATAGAGATCAGCTAAATAACCAAAATAGTTGCTGGTAAAAGATGCGAAGCCGAAATTTGAGTATCCTTAATTTTTAATTTATTGAGTACCTATTTTCAATTTTTAACTCCTGCAAAAAATTTTCAGCCTCCTCTGCTAGAAGCCATTACTTTTAGAGACAACGACTTTACCCAAAAATGGTAAGTTTGTTGAGACCCCTGAGAGGTCATAAACTAGGAGAGCTTTGGGATCATTCTATTTGAAAAGGCAATGGTTCCAATTTTACAGGGACAGGCCCCAGTGAAAAGAAGATGGGAATCTCTTTTGATAAAGAAGGACCAAAGGTTCAAAAGGGCCAAAAGAGGCTCCATGGGATTTCTCAGAGAAGCCGAATGGGGCCTCCAGAACTTCCTTTGAAGGAATTTTTTTCTTCCCTTGAACAGGCTGACTTTTGCTAAACTTACGGCAAAATTTTTACAACTTCTGAAGATTTAAATTATGGAAAACAGTACCCAAAGCATGTACCTAGTCTCTCAAGTGGCAACAGCTGAAATTGTTGAGCCATTGTGTTACACACAATATCAATAAACTTTTATCCTGATTTTTCCAACTTTTCCTCATCACCACATATCACCTGACTTAGCCACCTTTTCAAACTGCTGGAAACCCAGGGAATTTGGATGGTAGGAACCCACTAAAGTACATACTTATAAAGTTCTTTAGTATTGGGTATCTTTCTGACCAAAAAATAGCAGAAACAAAGTTAAAGAGGATTTGCAGGGGTCTCAGAGAGGAAAAGGCTCAAGAAACTTAGGTTCATGAAAAGGCTTTCGACCATAGAAGTCTTAGGTCCTGGGTCCTAGAAAAATGTTTCCCTTCAACATCCGACGTAAACTATGAAGTGGGCATACCCTTGACTTATAACTTTGAGCCTTTCAACATTGCACTGTCTGAATAGGTAACTTGAAACTTGCATTGGAGGGATGTGATAAACCAGCCATTCAGTACCTAGCCTTACTTAAAACTTTCTTACAAATAATATCACCTCTTACCGGAAGAAAGAGGTCCATCGCAATTATACAGGATTATTGCAACTCTTCCTTAAAATAATGTAGTAGACTGACAGAATCTTTGCCACTGCTCTTTAACTTACAAATCTTTCCACACAAGGGCTGTCCACAGTTTGCAATAGATACTTAAGTAGGTATCTCAATGAAATTTGAGATCTCATTTTGGTCTGTTCAAATCCCAACACTGACTTAGAGCCAAGATCTGAAAGATAATAATTGATTGACCGCCAAGCGTAACGAACCGTCTGTTTTGCACTTTAAGGTGATTCGATGGACGCCATATTTTATGTCAGAACGGCATGCGATATATCGCATCAATTGGTTCCATTTTTTCAGCTACTCGTCATTTTTCTCCAATTTTGAGATCGCAATTCTGTTGTTAGGAGACTAAAACACTCACTTACCAATTTTAACAAAGAAATTCAACGTAATAAAGGCGTGGTTTTTTCAGAAAGAAAACATCGCATTCGATACTGATATCGAAACTGCACTCGCATGCTATATTTTCCCTCTAAAAAAACCACGCCTTTATTACGTTGAATTTCTTTGTTAAAATTGGTAAGCGAGTGCTTAAGTCTCCTGACAACAGAATTGCGATCTCAAAATTGGAGAAAAATGACGAGTAGCTGAAAAAATGGAACCAATTGTTCGAAACATCGCATGCCATTTCGACACAAAACATGGCGTCCATCGAATCGCCTTAAATTTCTATTTCCTCAGCAATGCAATAGGTTAGAATTTCAGTGTTGAGACTTTCTTTGTTCAGAGTCAGTCCATGTGATTGGGAACAATTCTGGAGAGGGTTTATCATGAGCGGCTATATATCTGGTTCGGAAACAGTGATCATGACTGTGTGAAGCGGCAATCAAAATTCATTCCTAGCTACTAATAGATGACTTTAAAATATCATGTCATTGTTTTTAGAGAACGGTATGTGCTCTCAGTTCCTGCACATGAGAAAGTACACGGGGAGAATTTTTCACATTAAGAGTGAGTGTTGAAATAACAACGCTACTTACAAATAAAAGGAAATCTCTGTTGAGTGGAATCCTACAGTTGGTGGAATCTGGCAAGTGGCAAGATGAATGCGCAACGCACTGATTTTCTTGATTTGAAACAAAAATTCTGACGATAAGTAGTTAAAGAAAGTCTGAGACTTCACCGACGCAGCGGCAGCTAAGCTTGAGTGGAAACATGTGGAAATTGGATGGAAAATGAGGAAAATGGCGTCGATTGTTTTGGTTTTGCAATACTAGGGTATGCCAACTCTGTACAAAGGCTGCCAAATCCTCACATAGAATTAAGGTCAGACTGCTCGATCTGAATTACCACATTTAGGAATGATACAATAAAATAAAAATATTTAAAAACCATGAAAATTATTGAAGAAAATTTGTGGCAAAGAAATTTGGATGAAAAGAACATGACGGACTGGATATTTCATTGCGCATGTTGGCATACCCGCTGCTCTTCCTCAAAATGTAAAAAACTAAAGCCCGGATTGGCGCAGAGCTGTGGCGCGAATGGACCTGGTATTTGAATTCGAGCGCTCGCGTCAGCCCGAGCGCAGCTGTGGGAAGGAGGGGGGTAGCAGCGGAGCGAACTATTATGCGGATTACAGGAGTAGAGAACCTTTTTGGAGTCGATGGTAATCTATTAGAATTCTGTCTATCCAAATTTAAAAGAGACTTTCGTTTTATAGCACTCCGGCCTTCATTAAAAATCT
>NW_017547096.1:1645843-1701458 GCF_001854935.1 Bemisia tabaci
GGGGGGAATAAAATAACAAAATGCCCGTAAAGTTGCCACTTAGGCGACCCGAACGCCGGGGCTGGCGCCATGGCTATCGATTCGGGCGCTTGTGCCGCCGCCCAACGCACAGTGGATCGAGCCGATCAGAGGTCGGACTTGAAATTTTTGACTAAAATTGCAAATTTGGATGTTAAATTCGTCACATTTTGAATTGTACGGAGTTTTTCTGCAAGGAAACTTCACGCGAAAACCAATGGAACCACTTGTAAGACCTCAAAATTCTGTATGAACGGAGTTATAAGCTTTTAAAGTTTCCAAATTTCGTCCGACCTTCCCCATTGACGCGATCCACTGTGTGGCGCACCGTCGAGCTCAAACCAAAAACCGCGTAAGTCGTAGGAGAACCCTATGGAAGAGACGTGGTTTTTGATCGGTGCAGCAGCGCAACGGTGGGAATTTTTATCACCTCTCGAGTTAACTTCAGTAGCGTGGCGTGCTTTGCGATATATAGATTTTTATGCCATTTAAGCCTATGGAAAAGGATCGATAAACAGGGTGTTTGCAGCGAACACCTTAATAATCGATTCTGTACCATGGGTGTAAATGGCATAACAATCGATAAATCGCAAAGCACGCCACGCCATTGGTTAACTTATTTTTCTTACGATTTAATTTCACTATTGTTCCACCGACGCCCGGAAGCTTTTCGAGGCTTTTCTTGGATTTTTTTTTCTTCAACGGCCCGCGTTTTTGTGGGCGGAAATCAGTCCGCTTGAATGTGCATCAAAAGCGGCGCCGCTCGGCTTAAAACTATCGTGCATCCTTCAATTTATCAAGTTTTTTTGGGCCTTTTTTCGTCGATGAAACCGTCTCAATGCTTAAGACCTACCATGAAGATGAAGATGGTCTGGAATCACATTTTTTCTCACGCCGAAGAAAAGGAATTTTGAAGAAACCTCTCTCTTGGTGAACACGCCAAGCGGGTTTTCTGTCACAACTGTGCGTATTTTAAAAATTTGAGGACACTTACTTTTATCATCCATCCAGACTGAAATGCTTATCTATGTTTTCGCTGATCTTCGGAAAAAGTTGTAAATTTCAACAGTGGCGTAGTCAAGAATTCTTTAAAGGGGGGGGGGAGGTCTATTCAAAAACATGACGGTAAATGTTCATTATTTTGTGTTCGTTCCTGATAATATTTTATGCCAAAAGTAAAAACAAGGTGAACTAATAAGGCCGGGAGGGGTGGCTAAGGGGGGGGGGGTTTCCAAAGCCCCTGGACCCCCACCTCCTTGTCTACGCCACTGAATTTCAAGTAATAATCGAAAAAGACCATGGAAGAAATGGCCTATCTATTTTTAGGTTTTTTCTGTACTTCTTCTTTGGCATTAACATCTTATGCACTCGCTTTTCTATTGTGTGTGCCTATGTGCATGTAAAAGTGACGCTAACATTTTCGGACAGCCAAAGTGCTTGAGATTTAGTTCGATACTGGCATCGAAGTTATAAATAACGAGATTTCAATGTAAAATAGGAATAAGAAGAGTGTCCAAATTATGCTTAGAGTGCGTTTAAAATGCGACGATAGATCGTTTTTAAATTTCCAATCACCCTCCATTTGAACAATGTTAAGAGCGGTAAAATGTTACCTTGTTTTGGTTTGTATACATTTGTTCTCGATATTAGTGCCGCATTTAGTCGCATTAGTGCCAAAAAAAGTCGACAGCCTTGGCTCACAACGAATACAGAGGAAAACTGAGAGTTTTACTTTCAAGAATTTCATGTCGGTGAAACATTTTATTTCCATTATTGCCCTATCTAAGTGATATGAATGATGAGGAAATGGACCACTATTAAGTTCTCAATTTCTTGTTTTGGTTACTGAGCATACAAGAAAGACAAGACTCAAATTGAGGGAAGGGGGAAAGGTGAGACCAACATCCTGCGAAATTGGATAAAAAAAAGTATACAGTGAAATAGGTGTTTTCGCGAAATTAATACGCACACACCCTTAATTTTTGTGGCAAGACATTTTTAAGATCGAGGGGTTGGGGTCATCCACTATACGCGGAGGAAATCAGTGGCATTGAGTGGCTGGCGCCACATACAATCTCAAAATACTAATTTGACCCTCCCTCCTGTCTCTGAATCAAAAACATACCGTGACTGTAGATGGCTGTAGATTCCCAGGAAAAAAGGAATGAATAGAGCGTAAAACTTAATAATAAAAAACAAGCAGTGAACTCCAACACAATGTGTTGATAAGGCGCGTCATTAACTCGCACATATCAACCCCTTTAGTTTTCATTTACAGAGATTTCAAAATAGGCAACTAGCACAACAAGAGAATTCATACGATCCAACACTGAGAGGTCAACCACGCACCTTGACGAGACCGTGTATTGTGAATGTAAAAAGCCATTCGAACGAGTTTAAGTTTTTTGATCTGCCCCAAGCAAGACCTTATCAGATTCTTAAAGAAAAGTGCTAAGTAATAATTTAAGCGAAGAAAGAAAAAATTTTGTCGAACTCCTGAAAGATAAAGTCGATTTAAAGGTATTTTGGGGCTAAAATACCTAAATCACCGGTATTATAAATCCCGTTATATTATTGAAAAGAAATTGACTCGATATAAATGCAATTGCATTAGATATGTTTTGATTTTGTTATTTTAAACGTATTTCCATGCAAAGAAGTTCAACCATGACCATGCTTTATTCATTCATGAATTGAAAGTAAGCAATCTACATCCCGAAAATCTACCAATTTGCCGTAAAAAATTGCAGAAACTTGATGTACCAAGTCGATGCACCCACTCGTTGAATTTACCAACCAATTTCGTGAGTGCAAATATGTAAAAATCAATATGCTATAGTCATTTTGGGTGCATTTACTTTTCATGAAACAATAATTTCAATCCCGAAAAACCATCAATTTTCCGTATAAAATCGAAAAAATCGAAATGTGTCGACTCCCTGACGTGAACATTGGATTCTACGTGTAAAAATACTCACGTATCGATATGCATATCAGAAAACCAGAACCAGAACAGAAACCATGTGTGGACACAGTTAGCAGTCCGCGGCAACATTCATTCAACAGAATAATGGTAAAAATTAGATAGGATTTTAGCCGCTTTGCCCGCCTCTCCTCGTTATTTACAAACCGTTCCTATACTCATCTCAAAATTTTCCTCAGAGCTTTGTGTTATTATCAGCTTCCATTTAAATCCCGGTTCGATGACCGAATCGGCTGCCCAAAAAGCAAGCCATTTTTGAAAGGTTCTAAGAGAAATTCGTGATATTATCGGCTCTCAGGAAATCACCCCATGCCTATAATTGGTGGTATAAATGTTTGAGTGCTTAAAATAATCGTATTCAAGAAACTAAGGCATTAAACTATGGAGTCAGTTTCTTTTTAATAATATAACGGAATTTACTCCCGGTGACTTAGCTATTATAGCCCCAGAATACTTTTAAAGCGCCTTTACTTTCCAGAATCTTGACGGAATTTTTTTTTAGCTTAAACGACTTAAGAGACACTGTAGTTAAAAAATATAAAGAATTTTCGATTTTGACCAAAAAAAAATGTTCGTTCAGGCACACCGTGTATTGTATAGAGTACTGCTGCTATTCAAACCTTATCTTCAGGTCAAAATTCTTACAAGGAAGCCCCTTGCAAGAGGCGAATTTTTTGTAATTTCTCCCAATTTTTTCTCCGTTATATAATTGAATTGCTTGTCAAATTCTGAGGTCAATTATACTTAATTGTAATTTATACATTTCTTTTTTTCCCTTCATTTTATTTTTTTTGTCTGGAGAAGTTTCGTCGATTTCTTCGGATTTCGAATACTGTAACTTCTCTTCTATTCGGCCGATTTTTATGAATCAGACGTCTCTTAATTCGTCTTTTAACGGAGAGTAAGAAAAAAATTGCTAAGTACACGCGAAACAATTTTTTTTGAAAATTGGACGAATCCTAGCGTGACGGTGAAATGGTTAATCAAGCGTAAAATCAAGGGTGAGGGTCCGGGTCGGGTCGCTCGGGAGGACAAAAGACACCGCCTCGGTGTCGGGACAGAGGTCCGGTGTGCGGGGAGGAAAAGGGTAAGTGGTTTTCTGTAAAAGCAAACTGATTTCTGTATGTGTTATGGTTAGCACATGGTCTAATGAGTTTTGAGGCTCATCACAGATTGCACTTACGTCTATCCTGGGTGGCCTTCGCTATCAGAGGAAAGGTACCAACTTTTGAAAAGCCTAACAGTGGTGTGGAGATCTGTCAAAGCAACGTTATGAACGAAACGGAGGAGTAAAATTCTCATTCCTAGAGTGCCGGCCTGGTCAGCCATCCTCGAATCAGTTAGCTTGTTTCTGCTTATATATGCATATTTTAAATCAGCGCGCCCCATTCTAAGGTTTTTTTAAAAAAAACCAAGAAACGTAGACTCTTGGTATTCATTACACATAAACTAGCGAGCCCCAGAATGAGAAACAAATTTTAATCATTATTATTGACGGATTAGTAAACTTTTTACACGCTTTGGAAAATCTCAAAAGTTCGCGCCAGTCACTTTTCGGTAAGGCACTAGGGGACTCGGTTATTGTATCGAGGGGGGGGTCGAAACGATCGCAAAGGCGGTATACTACGTATACGCGCCAAAAAGCCAAATTTTCCATGGGAATAGGGGGGTGGAGGGGGATTTCTCGGTGTTGCAGGAGTCAGGTCTCCCGAGACCTCTTCTTTATACGCCCGCAAGCTCACCATGCATGATTGTGATACTCTTGTGGTAAAATATTCCTATGCATGTTTCATAATCGTTTTAATGACCTCCCATTTATCTGCTTTATAAGTATTTTTATTGATTAAATAAAACACAAAAAAGTGAGGCGTGTGCATGATGTTGATGAACGCCTTACCCAGCGATGACGTAGAGGAGAACGGGGGAGGTTGCCTACCAGGATTTCATCCCGCAAAGTGGTTCGACGAATGATCCAATTCAGAGATGAATCCTCGATGATATCAGTGGCGTGGCGTGCTTTGCGATATATCGATTGCTATGCCGTTTAAACCAATGGTAAAGAATCGATTATTAAGATGTTCGCTGCGAACACCCTGTTTATCGATCCTTTTCCATAGGTTTAAGTGGCATAACAATCGATATATCGCAAAACACGCCACGTCATTGAATGATATGCAATTTCATGTTTATTAGTCGCTGGTTTGTTTTTATGCTGGTCAACCTACATCGGCGTCCACCTATTTCGACTATCGCTCCGAGTGCCTAATATTTTCATGCAATGACAATCGTTTGCATCTGCAGAGCGCAGAGGTCCGTATTCCCATGTCGACGGTGAAACTACCAAACCACGTATCTCGGTTTGCGACGTCGCAGACTTCCTATCATACTTTATTTTTTAAATGAAAAACTACTTAACATCCAGTCTTGAAAATTTCTATGATTTTTCCTCTTAGTGCGGAGAAAATTCCGTGAAAATTTCAAGGAATGATATTGATTTGGTCTACTTCAAAAAAATAAAATGTGAGCGTAGATTTTTAAACACCGCAAACGAGATACGTGGTTTGGTAGTTTCACCGTCGATGTGCTATGTGCCTCGCACGTATTCACCAAATCGTTCTGAAAATTCCTTTTTTTCCCCAGAAACCGCATATGAATTTGCCTTTTTGTGGATGGCTAAATCTAGGAAATCAAATTCAGGGGCTTGGAGGACAAGTGGGATAAGTGCAGGATTTGCTTTTTCAAGAATTGGATTGCATTTTGCAAAAGGGATCCACTAGCATTCCAATGTTGCTAAGATTATGCAACTTTGTTTACCTTGCAAATATAAACTGATAATCTAAACAGGTTTAATATTTACTCCCAATTTACTATGAATTAAGACGAAAATTAAATTTTTGAATGTAAATGTTAGCACTATTTCAGTATTTATTTGCAGAGAATGTAAGCTGCACAATCCTAGCAACACTGGAATGCTTGTGGTTCCTTTTTGCAAAATGCAATCCAATTATGTGTTTAAAATTTCAAAATTATATGGAATCTATTAGTGGAAAAAATAAGTTCAAGCTCACTTTTTGGACGCTTGACAATTCGATTTTATTGAGGTGAATTTTGCACAGAACATACTTTCAGACAGAAATTAAGGAAGTTTTCAAGGATTTACGTTGACCAGTATTCTAAAAAGGACATTAAGTATGATAGGATACCTGCAAAGTTGTAAACGGGCTTACGTGGTTTCACATTTTGGCAATCGATGTTCCAGAATCTCCGGTGCCGTTTTATTCTTTAGAGACGATTATATGAATGGTCTTGCCTACAATTTTCACGGTATACTTACTCTGTAAAAGATGAAGGAATATGAACAAAAATTCCGAAAGGTGCAACGTTCACAATTATTCCTTTAAAAACAATAAAACAGGAACTCTGCCGAATTTCAAATCCAAATATCGATGACTTGCTTGGTGACTTACAAATTTCCGATTTCTTTCACTCTTTTTATCAGAATACAAACTAAAATATTTTTTTTGAAATCGTCTGTAAATATTATCATACAAAACAATAAAACAGAAAATTTCAAGATAAACTCCTACACGGAAAAAATAATATTGCTGATTTAACAATGCAATTGCTAAAAAAAAGGGACTGCAATGTTTCAACGTAAATTTCACAACAAAAAAATGATTCTTTAACCACCCCCGTGGTTAAATTAGCTTACGATATTGGTTATAAAGAAGCATTTTTTTGTTGTGAAATCTACGTTGAAATATTGCAGTCACTTTTTTTTAGCAGTTGAATTGTTTAATCAGCAATTTAATTTTTTCCGTGTAGGTGGTTTCTTTAAAAAAATTCAAACACTAGCTGAGATTGCAACATTTAAATTGGAAATACTTCATTTTCCGAATTTTGCCATCAAGCTACGTTTTATTAAGGACCACACTGAAAAGAATTCTCGGCGTTTTTACCGCGGTCTGTTGGTACCTTCACCATCTCACTTTTTTTTACCAATTATCGGTAATTTTACCAAGACAGACTGGTAAGCTTACCTAAAAACCGGTATTTTTACTGTTTTTTGTCAGGTAAGAATACCACTTTTATTGGTAATCGATTCCCGGTAACTTTACATTTTATCTCGGTAATTCTACCACAGTCGATAAAAAATATTGGCGTTTTTACTAAGGTCCAGTAAAATTATCGAGAAAGTTCAATAATTTTACCGAGATTTCTCGGTAAAATTACCAATTCCATAAATGGTAATTTTACCAAGAAAAAACTGGGATCAAATAGAACCCTGAATTCTTGGTAATTTTACCCTTGTCTTAGTAAATACACCGAAATGTTTTTTTCAGTGCAAACTATCGAGCTGCTCATAGTATTACTCCTTTTTTCCTTCATAAAATTCTTAGAGGTGTGCAATTTGGCAGCACCGCGCGTAGCTCGATCTCTGGCTCCACACAGTCGTGGGGCCGGTGCCGCGGTGCATCGGATCGGAGGTGCAATAAATCGGAGCATTTTAAGTGCATTTGAAGTATTGAAGCATCGCGCCCCTAATTGGAAAACTCTGATTACACCGCCGCGGTCCTGGCGTCATGGCGACTGCTTATTCCCTCTTTTTTCAAAATTTTACTCAGATATCAATTTGATAAACGCTCCACCGTGCAGTGGCCCTGCTGCTTTGGCTGTAGTTTGATAGTGTGGAGTCGGGCATAAATAAGCTGTTGGAAATAGAGATATCGTAATTCTATCGCAACGGTTCATAATTTTCGCAGACGTGTACTACGGACGGGTTTACTGAGACTCAACCTAACTTTGTTAGATATTGCCTGATTTCCTCTCGTGTTTAATATTTTTTAAAGTAGAAAACCAAGCATCTTTTTTGAGTATTAATGGGTGGTTTCACGATAACTGGAATAGTTTTGTCGCCGTAACAGACAACACATTTTTCGGCCATATTTTTAGTAGAAATGATCGTCAACATATTCCGATACATTTTTAGTTCACTTTTCCCATCTCTCAAAAAGTCCATTTTTCAATTTTTAAACCTTTTCGTGACCACTTCAGGTCGCACTTGAAATTTTTCTCCATTTTCCGGTCATGTTTTTAGTTGAAATGAAAATCACTCGAATTTTTTCGCATTAATCTTCAAAAGGTTACGTATTATAACGCTTTCTTATGATTTATTGCTCTACTTCGCATTAATGTTATGTAAATTCCGAAAATGTGCTGTCTATCACGCGGTAAAAAGTCAGCGTAACAGACAGCACATTTTCGGCCATTTATATAGAAAAAATTGAAAAGTAGAGCAATACATCTTTGAAAAGCGTTATAACACGTAACCCTGTGTAGATTAATGCAAAAAAAATCGAGTATGATTATCATTACTACTAAAAATATGACTGAAAAATGTGCTGTCTGTTCGGCGAAAAAACTATTCCAGTTATAGTGAAACCACCCTTATGTTCTTCATTATGAAGCGGAAAAATCTGGCAGGCAGAGAAATACGGCGTTGATCCCTGAAAATACATTTTAAATAATAGAAAGCCTTAGGCGAGTTAAATGCGGTGTTTCTAAAATATCCTATGTCTTTGGTGGTGTGAGGAAAATCTCGTGACATTTAAAACAAGATGCCTGTCCTCTCTGCTGATCCGACGCGATGCGGCAAGCGTAGCCACGCACGGTGCGGTAGCACGACTAGTAGGGCAAACCTTGCAGGCGCCTGCATACAACTATTCGTACTCGGTGGATGGCCGCGTTGCACACTTACAAAATTGCGGGCGCGCCAACTGTCCTCGCAGTCCGAGCGGCTGCTTGCACCGCGTTGTTGTTCCAAAACGAATCATTTGTCAAGTGAAGTTTCTGCTATCTCGAGAAATACTTGTTTGAAGTTTCGACATTACATGGATCCTCACGGGGGACAGAAAGTTCAAACTGACTTTTTGATTCTTCAAAATTTGAATCAGGGAGCAAACTTTCACAGAATATGCTTCAATTGCTTCAACTCTAGTTTTACTTAAAATTATTAATATCTCAATTTTTTTCAAAAACTACACTCATGCGTCTTGTTCTACAAGCCCCTTGTATATGCTATGTAGCGCTGCTCAGATTGTGGAACGGATTGTATAATCTGTATTAAATCAATTGCGTTTTTATCGGAAAATGGATAAAAATATGTGAGACTGTAGCTGTAGGGGGAACATTCCAGTTGGGGCTTTCAAATTGATCAGCTGCGATTGACTTAGACGAAGTACATACTTATCCGTTGCACAATCTGAGCAGGGCTGAAAAACTTTCATGTCGTTTCTAGAGAGAATGGCTCAAAGGACTAGAGTAGACGAGTGACAGATCTGAGCATTCTGATACATGTTCCTCAATCAGAATTTTACGCAGAAGGTGATTCGTGCAACAAAAATTACCGAAACGTTACGTTACTACCATTAGCTCCTAACTAATATATTTTATTGTTTCTTGACGCGTAAATTTGAACTTTCTACCTATGAAAAAACAAAAGTCTATGCGAGTCAAATCGCGCATTGAACGTTTACCGTATGTAGCAGTCGCTGCGGTATGAAAATATGGCAACCTCGATTTTTGGTGCTTCTGCTCAGCTGTTGTACGATTTTAACACTTTGAACAACACACAGTAGGGAGGGAATGTTTCTCGATGGAGAAACTCGGCAAAACCGTTGTGGTGCGCAATTTAATTCAAGTAAACTTTTGTTTTCCCTAGGTGAGTGGGGAATCTAAACTTCCCGCTCAAATGTAAAATAAAAACAAAAGGAGTCGATTTCAGTAATTTTCGTCGTGCGAATCGTGCTTTACGTGAACTTTTGATCAAGAAACATGTATCAGAATGCTTAAATTCGTACATTGCCTTGTCTACTAGTCCAGGCGACCGACGACGCGATGCGGTACATCGCACATCAACATCACAGACCGCGAGGACAGTCGGCGCGCCCGCAATTTCGTGAGTATGCAACACGGACATCCATCGAGTTCGAATAGTTGCATCCTTGCATCCAGGCGTTATGCTCGCATTGTCAAGGAGGCAGCTGCTGCTTTGCTGCGAATGGTCAGTGAAGTCGCATAATCTGGGGAGCATTGCGAAGCATATACCTACTCTGGAGAATGACTCAATGATTACTGACTGATTACTATACTCTAGAGAATGACTCAATGATTACTGACAGCGAAGGAAGAGAAAACATAAATTGAAATTTGAATGAGAGGCTGCGGGTAACCTTTACTGTGCAGGTGGAAGAAGTTGGCTCCAATCGTCCGAAGGTTCCAGTCGATTTTGGCAATGCGCTTGAGTCAACTATTTTAGACCTAACTAATGGTAAATATGTCGAAGGCAAATAGTCAAAGCAGGCATTTTGTTAAATGCCTAGGCATATAGTTAAATATTCTTACTTAGACTGAAATTCTGATTATTTTGCTGTAATTTACTGTAGATAAAATAATTCTCAGATCATGTGCAAACGAATTCCCTTTAAAAACTTGTTCCATACAATTATACCTACATACGTTTTCTCTAGTCCATGAATGCAAATTTATCAAAAAACATGCAGTATTTCGTAAAATAAAAAGTTTTCACAATTTGGGCGGTTGAAAAATTGTGAGGAGCATTTTTGAACGGGAAATAAAATGACAGTTTGTACTTTGACGAATTTTTCGTCTCGAAATATTAAAAATAAGAGATATATTTGAGAAAACATAAAAAACCTCGTAAACTTTGATTTGAGTATCTACCTAGGCATTTGATAAAATGCCTGATTTGACTATTTGCCTCCATGTTAAAAATTGGCGATAAGAGCTGCGTTTCAAAATACCATGGGAATTCTTATAGCCGGCTAAAGAAGGCGACAGAAAATCATATAGCTAGCTGTAGAATGCGGAGAAAATCATATGACCGGGCTATACGAAGCGATAAAAAATTATGCGGCCGGGCTATAGTTCCTATCGCCGGGCTTTACACTTTATCGCCTGGCTGTTGCTTTTTCACCATCGATTGTAAAAGGCTATAAGAAATTGTGTAGAAATTCGTGTGCTTTGGAAATCATTAAGTTTGATACGGAACCACCTTAATATTTACAAAACACACATTATATTCTCGTTTAATACATATTTTTTTCCATAAATTAAAATGAGAATAATCCATACAGAATGTGCAAAAATTTCAAAATCATGAGTTGAATAACGCTGACTCCGCCAGATTAAATATTAAAACACACAAAGCGGAGCGACGACGCACTGGCGCCTAAAAACCTAACAGGGATACTTCACGCATTGCGCAACGCGTGAAGTATCCCTGTTAGGTTTGTAGGCGCCAATGCGCGTTTCGCGCAGGCTGCCCGCCTGCCGCGCCGCAGCGTGCCACGGCGCTATTGGAAATCTTACAGCCGGCTGTAGGTCTATGGTATTTTGGAACACAGATTCTACTGCCAATTTTTACCAGGGCTGCGACATATACCTGAGGGGTTTTCACCCATAAAATACTTGGAAAACAATGGCAAATACCATTCAACCTTCAACTGGGTTTTTGTTTTCTCTTTTTTTTATCTCTTCTTGTACGGCGAGACAATTGACTCGATGTAGTTTGAGGCGTATAAATGATTTCGCATGTTCCCAAAACTCCGCAAAGCTTCCTGAGCCAAGAAACGAAAGTTCTTGACCATTTCGAGGATTCACTGCTCCTATGCCTCCTTCTGCCGTTTATGAGAATGAATGGACTCGCGGAGCGTCATAGACTAGAAATGAACCGCCTTAAGCAAAAAGAAACCAAGCCACATCAGTTATTGCCAAATTTAAGTGGGCAATTTAAATGTTAACGAGAAAACATTTGTGCGGATTCCCTAGAAAATTTTAGGGAATTTGCTTTGTACTGTGCAGAAAATTCTCTGAAGTTAACACAAAAATCTACGCAACCGTTTTCAAGTAAATAATTGAATTGTCCAAGTAAATTTGGCAATAGCTAATGCGGATTGGTTTCATTCTGCTTAACGCGGTCCAAATCGAACACATTTCTTTGGTGGGAAGAGCGGGAACTCAGATGAAAAAAGCCCGACAAATTTAAACAATTATCTATTTATTAAAAATAATTAAACAATAATACTGTACAATTAATAAACTAGTAAAACAGCTGCTTCTGGTGATGAGGTTCTAAATTGAAAACTGAACAGACTCAAAACTTTAAAGAAAGGGAGAAAAGATCTGAAAATAGGAATATGCTACGAGCTTTAACCAACACGGACTAAGGTGTTGTCTGATCGTTAAACGAGAGATTTTTTTTCTTGGACAAAATAACTTTTGGCAGGAAATAAAAACGCGCAGATATTCAGACAGGACGATACTTAAATTGCAGAGGCAAATAGGTAAGAATATCATTGTTGACAAAAGAACAAAAAAAAGAGGAGAAACAGGATATTTGCTTAAATTGTCTATTCGCTCCTTGAAATTCTTTGAGACAATTTTTTGAGTTAGTAATTTCAGTGGTACTTAATTAGTTTGATTAAACTTTGTTTTAATGAACTTTAAAAGGCATAACAAGGATGTAGACATGATTTCAGACGTTTGATTTACGCATAAAATGGCACCACAATGTATTTGGATCCTCTGCAGAAAAACCAGAAATACATTATCTCAGACTGACAGCTGGATAGAGATAAATCAAAACAGTCACATTTAAATTGCGCTGTTTCAAAATCTTATCTTCTATTTTGATTTTTTGAAAGGAAACCAGCCATTTCACACTTGAAAATTTTTGCAGCTTACCTTGCCATGAGGGATATTTTCACAAATTTTAAGCGAAAATATTGTTTTGTTACCTTCCAAAAAATTATAATAGGAGATGAGATTATGAAACAGCGCAACGTAGGGATAAACCTAAGTGTTTTGCTCAACTCTAGTTAGTCATGAGTTAATTGCACAAATCACAAAATTGAGTTTTGTTGGTGGTTACTTGGGTATTAGCTTAGAGTGATAATAGTAGATTGAAGCAAAATTTTTGTTGAAAACTAGGTAACACGGACATTTTTTTTAAAATACAGTGGATGATGTGATCCACTGCAATTTTTTAAAGACACTATGTGGAAATATTTTGCTTTGACAAATAATATTACTCTCAGCGAGGTCAGTATTAACCAAAGACACAATTCTGCAATTTATACAACTTATCAATTTTAGAAAAACCTAAACTAAGCAATATTGACTTATTTCATCCACAGAAAGGTATCTTCTAAGGAAGATTCACGTTATTCAAAAGAAAGCGCTTGGTTTCTCTTAAAGAAACTACACAGTATAAAAAGTGCATGGCACAAAACTTGAGGTACGTCAAGAGGAATGTAATCCTACCGCAAAATGACAGAGAAAGAAAATTATTTTAGCATCCACATTTTTCACTCTAGGAGTGCAATTTTCTTCAAAGCATAATTGTAATAGATGATTCAAATACCTATATCAGACCATGAGATTAGGAAGGTAGGTGCCCTACTGTGATAACAAGAAAGGCTTAGTTTTGTATTGCATTGAAAGATAGATATTGAAAATGGTGCAATTGATTGACTCACCTCCATTCCAATGGTGAAACTGGAGGAACGAGGATTTCAGTTTGCGACATTGCAAACTTCCTATCTTACTTTCTTTATTAAAAAGAAAAATATTCAGTGTCATTTCTGGAAAACTTCGCTTATTTTTTGTTTCAATGCGAAGAATATTCTGTTAAAGTTTCAAGCTACAGCGTTAGTTTGTTTTCCTTAGATAAATTAAATCGAAAGCGGAGATTTTGAAACACCGCAAAAGAGATACGCATTCCTACAATTTCACAGTTGATTTGCTAAGAATCACTAGTGAAGGATTTTTGCAAAGTTATGCTAAAATCATTAAAGTCAGTGATGGGGACTGAACAGAGAAGCTTGGCATTAGATATTTGCGAAGTTGGCTGATCCAGATAATGAAGTAGGTAACTAAAATAAAACATCACCCGAGAAAGAAAATGAGAGTATGGTAATCTGACATGTGGACAAGAGGAAGATATTTTGATTATCTCAAGGGCACGCTTTCATGTATACAGCAGGTCTCTTATTGCTTCCCTTGAAAAATACAACATAAATGAGCAAAACCTTGTTTTAGGCTGCTTTCAAACTATAATCTAGCTAAAAAAGTTCATCATTCAAAAAGGATGGAAAAAGAGAATTGCTTCGTCAGATAACGTTTCAGTCACATTCGAGGGAAAAGCTCTAAATTTTCGACACATTAGTTCCCAAATTTTATGCTGATGGTTAATACAAAAGGAGAAAGAAAACAATGCTCTGTTCGTCTTCTACATATAATTCTTGGCAGGCTTTAGATTATGATGCGGCACTTGGCCCTAATTTTGTTGGCTGCGGTCAACCGCAAGTTGCGAAACCTAACTTTTAGATTTAACTTCATGTTGGAAAAATTATATTTTAAAGTCACGCTGTACTCAAGTTGAGCTTTTTCATAGCATGAACTACCCTGAATTTTTTAGCGATGCAAACTATTAATCAGCGATCAAATGACCAAGTCAACATTCTTACTCCAACTTGCGACCAACCGCACACCGTAAACCTGTCAACAAAATTCAGGCCCTTGTCTATGTGCAATTTATTTTAATACGTAATCCATTCTCTGGGACTGGTAGTGATATATTGTCAAGATATTGCAACAATATTGCTGGCAACTTGCCTATGATTTCGACATTTACATCAAGTAAAAACATGCTTGCATCTAAAAATGCGCTCAGTGAGAAGGAGAAAGATGGTACAATTTCAAACTGTATGTACGATTGTTATGCAGGATTTTGTACAATAGCTGTTCGATATTTTATTTCAAACCTCAATTCCGTTACTATCCTACAGTTGCATTCACCGAAGGAAGTTTCTCATCCTAATAATCTTTTGAAAGGGGAGCATCGAAAATAATTAGAATCACATTTGAAATATTCTGCCTCCAGATTTTAGAGTTGAACGATCAGTTGATAAGAAAAGACTTCAGTAAATCCAGATTCGTCTGAGCAACTTTCAGCAAACACTACGAAAAAAAAATAAAAACATTTTTAAAAAAAATCAAAGCTAAAATACTTTTTTTTCTAACGTTAACGGAACAACCGTTAGCTGTCAAAATGACTCAACTAGTTGTTCAAAAAAGGACTTTTGAGTGGGGTTTGAAGGAAAATAATCGTACGATGAATACAGGACTAATGAATGAAAACCATTGAATCTGAATTGAATTGTCATCCACCATTTTGGTACTTTAAATTTCTTTTGGCTGATCACTTTAATTAGACAGAAAGAAAAAGGAAAGTAAGGCTTCTACTACAAGGAAGATGGATAATTGGAAAATAACAAAGAAAAAGAGTAAAATAAAAAAAAAATAGAGCTGTTATTTTAGCGAATCAACAGGATCCTTAAGAATACAAATAATATTAGCAAGTTTTACCACAGTGATTCCTGTAACGTAAAGTATAAAATAATATCACAACATGAAAGAAGAACCTAACTGCACAGAGATGGAAAAAATTAAAAAAAAAAAAACCCTTGAAACAAATCACAGACTAGTTGAAGTAAAAATAAGAAAAGTAAATTTTAGCGACGGATGTCTAGAAGTTTGATGGGTGACCGAGCCAGCTGACATTGGGTAACTTCAACAGACTGTATTTAATGCATGATATGATTTTGATGCATTGAATTTCATGATCAAAAGTGAGGCAAACACTTTCGCTGAAAAGTGTTGTGTTGAGTGATAATTACTTAAGATTTAGCAAAGCTGAAATTGTAACAGGAAAATTTAAGAAACATACAAGATAGGCGTATGGCAGAAATCAGCGGTGGGATGGCTAAAATCATCATTAAATAAAAACCATTGTAAGTTAAGAACTATTAGTGGCACAAAATTAACAAATGAAGCAATTAACCAAAGAGAGGCTGATTTATCCTTTAAAATGAAACAAGACTTCACAAATTGCTAAGTCTTTGAATAAATAGATAAGTAGGTATGTTCGCAGTAGAGTGAAATACACGAGAGCTTGGGTTCGACAATTGAGGAAGTTAATTATTACCACAATTAAAATAAAATTAACCACTCCTCAAAAAAAGGAGGTACAATCCCAGGGTCTCTGTACAGATAGAAAAAAAAAATATGATAAAAAAAGAATATTCAAACCTGCAGAGCTTTGAAACATAAAATTACAACAATTTTGGGAAATAACTTTACTCGAATTTGTTCAAAGCTCAAATGAGGAACATTACAATCCAAAATGAAAACAAAAGAAAAAAAAAAAACAACCTTCAATTTTATACCATTAATCTTAAGAAGAAAAAACTTTGAAGACTACGCCTAGAGATTTTAAGTACAGACATTCAGCCACATTATCAGTAGCAACTTAAAGCAATTCAACAAGGCCTGAGACTTACTTCGATTCAGTAACAGAGCTTCCATACTAGATTAGAAAGTAAGCAAAGATCGAGATATTGACTAGTTCATTGAAATGCCCCTGACAATTGGATGGCCGAAGGAAAGGCAAGGAGGAAAACAATCGAGAATTAACTCTAGAGATATGTTGAGCGGAGCTAAGCAACAGCAGACGATGCACACAGAACTAAATACACTGTAAATATACAGTTTAAATTAATAGTTACTTCAGACAGTACAGGACGACCGGTACAAAAATAACGTTGACTTCTTTACTTTTTTACAAACTCAATAAGTAGAGGAAGATAATAGAAATTACAAAGTACAACTTAGGTATTTGCTCCGTCTTTTTAAACTACTTTCAACTACGATTGGATCAGTTGCTCTTGGCACAGAATTTTATTTTAATTATTGTTTCTTATGGACTAGCAAAAATCATTAAGACCCGTCCGGAATCTACGCTTTCATGGCACTATTAACAGACAAATTACCCTTCAAAAAAATGGTAGATAATGTTATGTATCGACTTGTGTTGAATGTAAAATTTTGGTGCTGGGTTAGACCTTAAGATTCTTAGCTATCTACAAGAATCAAGCATTAAAATACGATTCTAAAATTCACACAGCTGACCCATTGGACTACAAAATAGAATAGTCTAACGAAGAAATTAACGTATTGATCAATAAAATTCAGAGTGAGTTGTGAGTAATCAATGAAATTATTTCACAGTATATAATTCTTGGAGTGCATTAACAAAAGTTAAGAAACATTTTATGGAGAGAAATCGAATCAGAATTAATAATCGCAAGCTATTTATAGGTTACAACAGTGAGTATTTTATTTAACTTCATGAAGTTAAATCAGGTCATTTCGCACCGATATCTTAGATGAGCAAATTTAAAAACAAATCGAGACCTCGTTTACATTCCGCACTTAGAATAATTTCAAATAAGTTCTGTGGGATAGCCATGATACAATTCAATAGAATTTCATTGACAGTATTAAATACCTGGATTATCACGTGACAAAATTAACAACTGAGCCTAGAAATCTGGACATAAATTTGATTTTTCCTTGTTTCACACTCACTTCAGAGATCTCTTTCAATTGTTTCTAACAACACATCTCAGTTTCAACATTTAAAACTATCATAATACTTACAAATTAATCATTATTTGATTAACAAAATTTATAAATATAGGCAATATTATTTACAAAACCTGACGGCCAGAAAAAAAAGCAACTATATTTACTAGTTACTATACAATTTCAATCCTCAATCAAATTAAGCAATGCAAGCTACAACATAGTCTCAGATATCAAAGTAATTTTTGCATTCTCTTGGCTCCAGTTTTACATATTATTTTGAGCTTCCTCTCATTAAAATTAAAGTAATAAGTAGCTTCAAATGAGAAAAAGAAGAGGAATAAAATAGAGAAAAACATTAAAAAATTAGAGGAGGCGAGAGACAAAACTGGAGTCTACAGTAAAAAGACATTAATTTCTGACAAGGATGATATTTCTTTGAGAAAATAAAATTACTGAACTGAATTTGTAATTATGTGACTGTTAATGGTTCTAAAAACTAACAAAATAATGCTCTAAGTAGGTTCGGCTTACTTATGATTTTCTTAAACCAAGGATAATGTCGATTTCATCCCAATCATATTAATGACTGAAAATAAATTTGCGGAAAATCCAGAGAAATTAACTTTGATAAATAAATGGAAAGCTACTTCAGCCGCTCAGAGGTGATCTTTTAGAGCAAAATTGTAAAAAAAAAAGACAAAAAAAAGACATGCTTGTTTTGTGAGCGGTTGTTAACAAAGGGCCAGTATCCTGTTCGATAAGGGAGACTTTGTTGCATGATTAAAAATGAATAAATTAATTTATAAACTATGTATAGACTTTAAATATATTTTGACTAGCATGGATGATAAACACACAAAACGGACAGGCACAAGCATTTGACTCCGATAAAAACTGATAAGTTCTCAAGTATTCACAAAATTTGAGAGAAGACTTCCACAAAAAACGAGTGTTCAACTACCTTAAAGGCATTCCATGTCAGCGACATTATCTGGAACAAACAAAAACTCCGATTACTAGAAAGAAAAATATTAGGATTTGAGTGGAAGGATGGATGTTTAATGGATAGTTCTCTAATTTTCTTCTCGGGATAGTAAAGGTTCTTCTATTTCATCAAAACAACATTAGATGAAAAATATTAATTTTTTCTCTGAAGTGAAAAAATGGAAACATTTCAAAATTTTAAACAGTCTTCTTCAGTTTTGAACAAACTAAACTTGTTTTTCATCTACATAACTGATCACATTCAAGGATAAAAGTCTAGGCTTTGGATTTAAATTAATCGTTGGAATTAATCCAAGTTTTACAACATGATATACTGATGATGTTAAATGACCCAAATCAGACTAGTTTGTTTGAATCTAGATCTCTATAATAACCAAAGAAAATTAAGACACATTCATAAAATATGTTGAATCAGAGATGAAGGGTTCGTCTTTTATTTTAAAATGGAGCAATCAGACACATTAAATGAAAAAACTACCAAATCAGTTCATTTTAATCCGATTTCAATATTTTCTGAACTCTGAAAATGAGCCAAGCACGTAATAAAAAATTGAAAGCACAACAGATTGCGACTCACAATACAAGTGAATCATGTTTCATGATTTACAAAATTGACTTACTATTTTAGCAGAAACGTAGGATCTTGAAGGCAATACTCAGGATTCATGAAGAGGAGTTTCAGAGACCGCTACAGGTTGAAACCTACGGCACCTGGTAGGTATAAAAAAAGAGCGCTTAATAGAAAATGGTGACAAAGAATTTTGATGAATTTCTTGAAAGTGATAAAGAAATGATAACGTTACTAAACAAAAACTGTTTTGAATGATACGAATTGGTTTTTTTTTTTTTTTTTTTTTTTTTTTTTTTTTTTTTTTTTTTTTTTTTTTTTTAAAGAGAATGTATTTTATTGAAATAAAAAAAATAAGAGAGGCAAGAAATTTGCAAGGTGGCAAACAAACATCTACAAGTCGTGAAAACTCCTTAGAGTTTCCTTGTTTTGGGCTTTGTCTCCCAGGTATTAAATCTTATCTAATCTTACTACAAGATCTACAAACTGATTGCCGTAGACGCACTCATACGACAGTATGTTGGAGTTTTTTTGCCAACGTGCGGTAAGAAATTCAGCATAAAGCTGAAACTCTCAATACAGAGGGAAAAGCTCATTCGAGCACAAATTTCCCTCTAAGAGACATGCTGTTTGGAGCAACACTAGTTACGTCCATTCAGGAAGGGAACTGCAGACGCGTTTCGGCCTTGTTGGGCCATCCTCAGTGCAGCGCAGCCTCCTGAATTATCTGCTACCAATCTCGAGAGGTCGTGAAAACCAGCCCGAGACTTGGGCGAGCGAATGCTGGTGGCAAGTATACTTGCGCCATCGCTCACTTAATCGCTCACTAGATGGCGCAAGTATACTTGCCGCCAGCGTCCGCTTGCCTAAGTCTCGGGCTGGTTTTTACGACCTCTCGAGCTTGGTAGCAGATAATTCAGGAGGCTGCGCTGCACTGAGGATGGCCCAACAAGGCCGAAACGCGTCTGCAGTTGCCTTCCTGAATGGACGTAACTAGTGTTGCTCCAAACAGCATGTCTTTCAGAGGGAAATTTGTGCTCGAATGAGCTTTTCCCTCTGTATTGAGAGTTTCAGCTTTATGCTGAATTTTTTAACGCACGTTGGCAAAAAACTCCAACATAAGATCTACTAACAACTTCCCAGTTTTACTGATGGTTGTTGCGAGCAAATGAAGCGATTAAAGAGCTTTTCTAAAATACCTTGGATCATTTTCAGTCTGTTTAAGTTCAGATATTGGAGGCGGAAATGGGTGCTGATAGCCACCAGATGAATCACTTTCTTGTTCACTGCTTTCTTCACCGCCAGGCGATGAGAGAAGATGAGATGGGATACCTCGGATCACAGATGTTCCTCTACTTGCTCCACTTATAGTGTTACTTGTTGGGTTTGGTCTGGAAAATAACAGACATTGTCATTAGAATCTTCATTAAACACAAAGCTTACGGAAAGGATACAGTGTTTGTGCAAGCTGAGATTTATAGCATCTGAGTGTGCTTGAGGTTAGAGCGAGAAAACAAAGCAATCGGTAAATTTAATCGCAGATAAGTAAATTCAATTGCAGATATCTCAGCTTCTACCGGACCGATCACTAAATTCTTTGGAATTGGCCTAGTGATAAACATAATAATAGTCAATTAAAGGTCCACGAAAATATAGCAAGAGCCAATTAGCTCCCACTAGTGTCTAGAGTTCTTGACAAGTTTTTTTTTAAATGGGATATGATTCTAGAAAATTTTCGATCCAATGAGCTTTGAATATTATTGCCATTTGACTTCCTACTATTCAAGTCCCATTTTACTTGCATCCCATGGGATCCATGACCCATTTCTGTGACAGGAATTACTTTCTTGCAACTGAACACCAATCTAGGAGTATCCTGTTTCAGATAAGTTTACCCTTTTCTTCTACTTGCACAGATAACAATTGAATCGGGACGTGCAAAAACCGCTATTGTCCATTTTTCCAGTCTCCAGTTTTTTTGAGTTGATATTACTTTTAAAGAGTTCATACAAACATGAAAGTGATGAAAGGACTCGTTTTGGGATTAAGGTAACCCAAAGACGAGTATTAATGCCATTTTTGTGGTTGCATCAAACTCCCAAAACTATTATCGACTCAAAAAAACTGAAGACTGGAAAAATGGACAGTAGTGGTCTTTGCACATCTCAATTTAATTAAGGCGTACTTGCAATAGATGAAAATAAGTGACTAATCCGAATAGAGTCAACCGTATCAGTCCTTAATAACACAGAACGTTGAACTTCCTTGATTTAAGTAACTGAATGCAAATCCATTTTTTGAGCTGTACTTTTTCACAATGAATTTCACCTATACTGTTCATAAAACCTGGACGTGAGACTTGTAAAGTTTTCTTGCAGTACCATCAAGCTTAAAATATTTTCTTTTCTTAAATAGAATTGATGGTTTTAGTTCCATACTATCTGCCATAGGAGCCTATTTTACAATCTTAATCCGCCATTATTTTAAGACTGAATTCATGAGGCAAACGTACATTTTCATATAAAAATAATTTTGGGAGTGGACCAAACACACTAAATAAATTGGTCTCTGATCAAGACGGTTATTTCTTCATCATTGCTATCATTGGCGATTGATCTTGATGATTCAATAATAAATCTTACAGAAAAGAACAAGTATCAATGTATATTAGACAGGAGCTGGGAGTGAAAAATCAAGAGGAGGGGGTAAAAAACAAGAAAAAAGTTGTAAACAATCCTTCTCATGGTCACAATTCAATCGAGTTTGTTAGAATACTGGAATTTGGTTAAGAAAGTTTATCCACTCGAATTTAACCGGGCTTAAAATGTTGCAACTGCAAAACACGGGAGAGGAACATGCATTCCTTTCATTCGAAAGAGGATGCACACAGTTCATGAGAATTGACTCACTGACTTGAAAGAAAAGAATTGGCTGATGACAATGGATCAAACTTTCGTAAAGGAAGAAAATACTTGAACTAATGTATGGATTGACAGACCAAGTACACTTATAAACAGAAATATTTTAGCTTACTAATAGCAACCACGTGGCAAGTATGGTAGGAACTGCTGTTAATCCTTTAGAGCATTAAGTCTCATTTCTGGTTTGAACAGAGTTTGGATACTGTTGCTGACGTGTACCAAGTACAGAGAAAAGTAATAATAACATCAAGTCATACCTAGACCTAATATTGCGTCTTTCTTGGGGGCGTGTAAATCTGAGAGGCAACTGAGAGGCATCAGTGACATATTTATCTTGCGTCTGTCGCCGGCGGCGTAAAGCTGGTGTCAACTGCATGTCACCTCCAGTATCCGACCAAGTGTGCTTAGTTAATAGGATATTAGATAACATGTCAGCAGCCGCATTCACAAGATTATCTCCAGAGTACCTGTCGATACAATGCAAAACCAATTTCTTCAGGCATTTTCTCATAGCATATTACGCACACAACAGCCTTGGAAACGCTGATGCACTACTTTATTACACATAGGAAAGATAATTACAAATATGCTGCGGACTAAAACTTTTTAAGTTAGAATTTCCTGTTATAAGTTTATATAACACCTTTATATACACCTATTGACACTTTTATTGGAGGTATTAGAACCTAGAGGGCTCACAATTGATTGAAATAAGAGTTACTGATGTAATCAGACCTTTGATAGATATGAAAAATGGATCAAGGAAAAAGATTATAAAGGACAGCTTGCTCAGATAATTGATATTCAAACGAACTACGATGGACTGAAGATAAAGTCAAGTTACAACAGAAGAAAATTTCTTAGATTTTAGACTTTTCTCATGATTAAAATTTATAAGTTTTCTTTAAACTTTCTGAGGTAAATTTATCATGTTTTGATCTCTGCTGGTGAAGTTAATGGATGCAGCCAAAGTTCATAATATTTTGGTTGGATCCAAAAATTCATAACGAGTATCCCCGATTTTTCGCGGATGAACAATATTTCATGAACTTTCGGAAATTCGGGTCTAGAAGACATCTGACACAGTCTGAATTTTGTCTCGTTTGTGTTGTCAATGTTTTTGTAAGTTCCTGCCAGCTGGCTGGAGGATAGAAGTTCACATGCAAAACCCTAATAGCTAGCGCTAATCACCGTGTTTCAGACATTGTTCCTTTCCGATGCCAATTTATTCATCAAGAGTTAAGATTGAGCGTAGATAATTAAGTGCGTTAGAGTAAATAAAATTAAAAGCAATGCACTGCAGGTTTGAGACTATAAAATTCCATCAAACTGAGCGAAATAGTAACATGCATGCATATTGACTGAGAAGATTTTAAGCTGAACAATCACAATAGACATGAAAAAAAAGAATACAGAGGTAAAAAAGAATTGAGAGATGAGTGTACACATAGAATGAATTAATGGAAATTTGTCGTTGATCGGAAAATGATGTCATTTTTAAATGGAGGGGTAAATATTTTGTTGAAAGATCTGCAAGTTGCAGAAAAAATAAAACAGCAGTTAGAAAATTAACACAGCGGAAAGAAAATATTACATGTAATTGCATTCTCCAAGGTATTCACGACACACAAACATGAGAAATGAGGCAGGGAATTACTACGGAAAACCAACGACATTGAAGATTTCCTTCCATAACTAATTTGTCCAAACGGTAAGGAAGTTTTGATTATAAAACTTGTCGATGCATAATTTTAAGCATATTATTTTGTGGCAAATAGTCAGTTTGTTGAAATTCTCGTGCAGTGACAGAAATATGTCAACCAATATAGTCTGTGATTGACTCTGAGGATTCCAAGCTACTGATGCGTGCAGGTTGTTGAGGACTTAAAAATAATGCGATAATATGATAGAATGCGTTTCTGTTGACACCACAGGTTTATCAGCCTACTATGACTTGCCAGAAGGGAGATGGATATTCCAAAAATGTGTAGACATTTAGAGTTTGACATGGTGATAGAATTTTGTTGGAATATTAAAGGGCTCTCTGAGGACTTTTTCATCTTCATAGTACGTAATTGTCAAGAATAAGATTCCTAGCGGTACTTAGTTGTTGTTCTGGTATGGATAAAAAAAGGCGTGGTGTACTGAGAGAAGTTGAATGCAAGGAGAAAGACTCAAGGCTTTTCGCACATGCTGGAGAGGGACAAACAGATAATGTCAAGTACCTGGCGTCATCGATGGGGCTATCTGTGCAATGGCACATGCCACTGTTTCTGGGACTTTTACTCCCTCCAACTGGTACTGGGATTTTACTACCCTTAGCGTTCAAAATTTTTTTCCTACAACACAATTGCACACACAAAATGAACTAAATTCTAGCTAAGTTGACTTCCAATCACTGAAACTTCCCAAAGAGTTATCATCTGCTCCGATAAAATTACGTTTAAGCCATAGTGAGGAAAAGCGAAGGGTTAGTTATACCAAAAAGTGCTATTTTGAACCATTAAAGATTAACTTATGTACTGAGATAATCCTTGGCCAGTTAAAACCTTACAAGAGCGAGAGTATATCCAGTCATGCTACTCCAAAAAAAGACAACAGTGTGAGTTATCAGAATCTGAAGTCTGCACTCAACAGGCAAGGAAAAAGGAATACAGAGAAAAGAGTAAAAAAAAAAAATTTGTTTTTGTTGGTTCCCTGGAGAGATTTGAACAACTTGCAAAAGAGGAAGCAAAAATAAAATCGTGCTGATCAAAAACGTCAAGCTTCAGAGGCACACCCTGTGAGCATTCACCCGAAATTCCCAGCTGCAAATCCACACGCTGATTGAAAGAATCCGTATTGGGTTAGGGATTTAGCTTTAGTTTCACATTAATATTATGAAGGTCAAAGTTGATGGCTGAGCTGATTAAAAGAAAAGAAACTATACCTCATTTCTGCATTTTGAGAGTTGGAGTCATTTTCTAGGACAGGAGACAGAGTTATTTGTTTCGTGGTGTCTTCGTTTGCATCAAAATACACCGATGATTCATCTTTGCCAGGACTTACTGAGTCTCCGTTGGATACTATGACAGAGAAAAATCATACAACTTTAGTGCTTTATAGGCTGAGAAATCAAAAGTACACTGAAGTAAAAAGTTAAAGAAACCGTTCGCATTCCTAAAGCAGGTCTTAGACTGGAGGAAAAAGATTTAAACCCCAGACGATAAGCCAAAGTAGTGTTTTCAAGTGGTTTCAGCAAGTCGAATTGAGAGGTACATTAGTTTTAGCTGGTCAGCTCCTCTTTCCATGATTTTTGCATATAACAAGAGCCAAAATGTCTCAAAAATTTTGAGACCATCTCATGGAACAAAGAAAGAAAGGTAATTACAATGTGATTGACTTTATCTTTCAACTTCAACTTTTGTTAAAGTAAAATTTGCCGCCCTCGGGCCTTGCCATGGACAGGTTTGGCTGTAGTTTTTGATGCGTATTTGCTGCTTTTATTTTTTCTGAAAAAGGCATTGAAGCATGATTTAAAAACTAACCTTTATTGACTTCTAATTTCTTACAAGCTGCAGCATTGTTATTTAGGTTTCCTGAGAGATCAGAGTTGAATCGATTTCTGTTAGCAACACAAATTTTCAGTTTTCCTGCTATTGGAATCATTTCGTTATCACCTGAAATGAAAGAAATACGTAGATGAAATTACAAATAACCTTACGATGGTAATAATAGATTGCCAAGCCAGAAAAAGTCTTCCGTGAGAATGAAAGATACTGCAACATTTGGTATGAAACAAGGCATCAAATTATAGGCAAGATATTATCCTTGCTTGCCCCCAGTTAATAGTACAAATAATACTAATTGTAAGAGCGTAGCCTTGGTGCTAAAACTGTTTCTATTTTGTATGCACTCAAGATATAATTAATTGGTAATTCAATTATTATGAGACATTTTACATCAAGTACTATTCTGAAATTATTTTACTTGATGATGTGCATTGCTTGACAAAAAATCACAAGGTATCAGAACACAACAATTTTGCGTTTGTGAAAAAAAAAAGTTTTTAGTGTAACTGCTTTGAATATAAACATCTTGAAGAAAAAAGGCATGACATCTCAAAGAAACCCCTTTGTTTCAGAGGTGACCATTGGCTTTAAGTCATTGGTTTTCTACAAGAATGCAAAAAAAATGCTCGATTTTGCGCCTGTCAAGGCATGTAAACGTAGAAGGGAAAATTTCTAATGGTCACAAGTCGAAAATCAAAGAGAAAAGGGTTAAAACTTTTTGGCAGGAATTTATACAAAAGGAAACTGGAGGGACATTTGGCGGGTACATGAAGATGCAGAATCTTTCGAATCCTGTATCTCTGATTTCCTGCGCATTCCTTCAATGAAAAATATTGCAAGACAACTGATTGTTTGGTAAGAGAGGAAGTTAAATTTTTTTTTTATGTAAATTGCATTTGAAAATAAAAAAAACTGAATTCCTTGAGACACCACAATAATGGAATCATTGGTAAGGGGGAATTTGGAAAAAAAACTGACCTTCTTGCTGATCATCATCGGTGTTTGTTTTTGCTGTCAATAATGATTCCCAGTAGTGTTCGTCATCCTTGTCTCCACCAGAAACTTTGTGGTTTCCTAAAGTTCCATTGCATGTTTTGTGAAATTTAACATCTTCTTCAGACGGCTTATCAAGCTTTGACACATCCATTTGGAAATTAGACTAGAAAATTAATGAGAGAATGATTAGGTAAGTAAGTTTCAGAAGGCCAAACTTACAGAAATAATTTCTTTTGGAGGCTCTTTTATCGATTCGAGAGGACTCTGCAGAAGATTTTTGGACACTTTTCGATGAGCCAAAGGTGAAAAGAAGAGGGAAAATTTCTTGGAAAAAATTGGAGATCGATAAGGTGTCAATGGTAAAAACAATGAAGCTTCATTCGATATTTTTTACATCCATTTTCAGACAAAATTCTTTTTTACTAGAAAACTAACAGATATTCATCCTTCATTTTTCGGGTTAACTCCAACATACCATTAGGAACTCAAAATGAAAACATGAAGTCTTGTGGCAATTGGGTTTTCTGGTAAGAGAGCAGTGTGAGCAAAAGAAAAATACGAATGGAGTCATTGCGCTTTTGCTGCGGATGGCAGATGTGATGATGATTGAGTGTTGAAATTATTACTCACCAAAACTACCGGTAAACTTGGCCGCCTATCAATGTCATGTTCATCATTTTGAGATCTACGTACAGCAACATTCCGCATGACATCAAGCTCGTATACTATATCATCAAATGCTGCTTGCTGAAGTAATGGTGGCTCTAAACCCGATCTGAAAATTCATGCATGGTTCATAATTATAAATAATCATGTAAGAATAATAAAAAAAGAACTAAATTAAATTTAATCACAACTATTAAGATTTTGATCGATTGATTTGAAGAGGATTCTGAAGTCTGTAAATGCATTTATCAATGCAGACAACTACCATTGTCAATTGGATATTTGAACTTTTATTCTACCAAGCTAAGTAAAAACACTCTTTGAACCTGCAGGCATTTCTTTTGGTAAAAGATAAATTTATTGGGAAAGTTGAGAATATTTTTCCATATTTATATTTTTATTTTATTACACTTTTTGCAAATAATTGTATCGAGTGGATTCAATTCTTTGGCCTAGGCATTTCTAATTTTAAGTCATCAGTGAAAGAACAGGTTCTTATTAGTTATTAAGCATAATCTTTTTAGCCCATTTTGTTGCATATTTTGTTGCCTTTGTTATTATTCTTTAAGTAATTATTTATGTATCTTCTTTCATTGGGACTTGGGACCCTGGGAAAGTTGAAGTAGATAAATAAATCAACGTTTTTCCCCCAATTTTTCAGACAATTTTGTATGCTATACAATATGAAATAGCTGAAAATTGCAATGAAAGGTGTATTGATTGATGTATGATGTAGGAAGGGTTTGGCAACAATTCGCACAGACGAAGTTTCTGTGCGATTTTGCCTGCAAAGAGTCTAATCACTTGTCTGTGTCTTTTGCATGCAACAGACTCATTGTAAAGATAGTTATAACTAGGAGGCAACTGAAATCTTTTGAAAAATATAATTTTTGATAAAAAGTAAGTCACTCTTTATCCACTGAATAGAAGGCCAATGAATCGTTCTAAAAAATGATTGAACAGGATTTAATGGCACATTAAATAGGGTCCAAACCTTATTTTTGTATTTACAGTTGGTAAACTCCAAGCTCTGGGTAAAGAAGGCTGAAGTTCGCTAAATTTTTCAATCCCCGCTATGTTTAGGCACCTTGAGGCAGGTGACTTGCTTCTTTCTTTACTTCTCCGACTATTATCACTTTTTAAACTAGTTTTGATATTGCCATTTTCTCGAGTCTGGAAAAAACAAAAAAATTAAGACATTTTAAATGAACTAAGGTTTGGGAAATGGTCTCATTTCGAAGGTTTGTTAAAAAATTTTGTGAATAAGTCTCGGCAAATTATGTAGAGAAATAAATGATGCACTTGGACAATGAAAGTTTACGGCAAGTGCATTTGCGACGACAAAATAAATTTACAGTGTTAAGGTAAGCATATTTTTTTTTTTTTTTTTTTTTATTTAGTATTATTATTTGTAATTCAAAAGTCCAATGGTAAAACCTATGAATTAGGATATATGTCACTTACTTGCTGAGATTTTTTATCTGTGTTCTTTGTGGAGTCTTCACTAATTTTTGAAAGTTCTATGGTAGGCAGAGCGCCGGCTAGTAGAATTGGATTACTTTGACTAGACTGCTTGGGTTCTGCAGCTATTGGATTGGTGGACTCTGTTAACAGTGCAACCTACACAAAACATTATCGAAAAGTTAGGAAAAATGACATCTAATAAAAATGAAAAATAATTTAGTTAAATGCCTAGAGGCAGGTATATGCTTAGACCCCGTTGCTGCAGCTTTAGTTTTAAGCCTCAGTGAACCTTTCGGGATTTTCGTGGAATTAAGAACAAAAAAATTTACATAATCTCTGCAGAGCTGCTGAGTCAATGACTTGGGCTTTTCTAGGACGCCTTCATGAAGGAAAGAAGGTGTTGGTTGACTTTTCGGCACGGAAACACATGATTTTTCCTTCTTTTTGCTTGATTTTTGCTAAATCAGAGTACCATGAAATTGCATAAGCGTTTTATCCTTTTAGCCTAATGCGGCCTCCCTTGAATTTCTGTTCTGCGAGACAAAAAACTGTTTACGAAACCATCATTATCCAGGTTAAGAAACGGTGATTCCAGAATTGATGAGAGTACTGAAGGACATCCTACAAGGGGCTTTCGAGGACTGCTTTCAGAAATGAAAGATCTTGCTAGGACAAGTGATTCAAACACTGGGGGAAAGTTTGAAACAGCCCAAGTGCATTTAAAAACCACCATTACATCAATTTTCCATTAACTTTTTGAACCAACCTCATAAATGCGCTGTTCTGATGTCTAGAGTTAGGTCAGGAGTTTTACTGCTCGAGATAGAATACTTTTCAACTTACTTGAGAAATGTTGTATTTCATATGTTCGGGACTTTGAAGGTTCTCTCCTTTCCACTCATTATCAGTTTCTTCTGAGTCATCGAATTGGGATTTCCACTGAGAGGCTAAGGTTAGACCTATGGACATAAGTTCAGTATGAGTAAAACACCTAAAGATAAGAGTAAGATCATGGTAACAACTGAAGGAGCTCCTATTAACTAAAAAGATAAATTAACAAAATTATGTATCTTTACTGCGCAACTTAAGGATTATATGACAATGCAGTTTACTCGCTCTCGTTTTGAAAAATCCAAAAAAATCCAAAGATGTTCACAGTTTAATTTCTTATTATTCCTAAGACTATGGGCCAACAGTTACAGGCATGATGAAGAGTTTTTGACAATAGAGGGTCGGAAAAAAGATAAATTAGAGATGGTAACATCCATGAATAGGCAATTTAAAAAGAAATGGGTTAGCAAAAAAATAGAAAAGGCGGTGTTGTTTCTTTAGCTCTACAATGGGAATAGATCATTCGTGCAAGCGCAGATCATCTACCCCTCGAGAGACCCATCAATACGTGTTCAATCAATTTGCTTGAAAGTAAAAATATAGATTAGACCACTTGTGCCAAACTTGTTTAGATGCAACAGATTAAAATACAGTTAGGCCTCAATTATCCAACATAGTCAAACTTGAGTTTTTGGCCAAGAGCAAGTTCGCTGACTCGAAAAAAACAGGTTTTTTTGGACAAGAATAGAACATATATGTGGTACTCCTTCCCATCCATTCATTGACTATATTTTACTAAAATGACAGAAAAATTGGCCAAGCTTAGGCTTTTAGGTTAAAGACAGAGCCAGAAATGAGATTTATTCAGCTTTTTTTTAGTGGTTTCGAACAATTTGACTTTTACAATATGCAACACGGCTCTCGCCACAAATTGTCGGGTAATCAGGGTATTACTATAAGTCAAGGTGTATGGTAAAAATTATTGTAAACTGAGCATGGAAAGTTAGGCATCTCTCAACAATAAACGAGAGAAAGTCAACTAGTTTCGATTGAGAACAAAACATAACTTACCGCCACCTCCTCTAGTGACTTGTTGCATGGCAGAAACATTATCATCATCTATCACAGCAAATTGAGTAAAGGATGCATCTCTATTTACAAACGACCGGCCGGAGAGCGGTCTATTCACAGGTTGCCGTCTGACAACGCGCAACTCCTTGTTGTTGGCAGCGGATGTAGGCCGCGTGCTTTCTGTAGGGTAGTTACTCACAGTGCCCGCTTTGTTATCACAGGAGTACACAGAAGCATCTAATTCTGTTACCGACTCATTTTTGGGGATCAGATTGTTGATCGACTCAGTATCACCAGCCGGGCTATCGACCGAAAGTCTCTGTTTCGAGCGGTCCTGAAGCAGAGATGGAGGGGCTGTTACTACACGTATTCTTCCGATTGTTGTGTCAGACTTCTTAACATTCTGATTATGAGACTGTGTCTTACTGCGATGGATCGCATCTGACTGGCTGCGAGCTGAGATCATGACTGCATCGCCATCTACGTCCGCGTTATCCGCATTTGGTTGTTGCTGCGAAGATGGAGGAGTTGAACCTGAAAAGAGTAATTATAAAGTAAGTAAGATAAAGTGATATGGAGTTCAAAAATCTAATTCTACAAAGGTAGGTTTGTAGTCCTGAAAAATAATTTAATTTTGAGCGCTTAGTGACCAAAACAAAAAGATTTTTAAAAACAGCAAAAAAATTTGACTAACACGTTTTTGAGAGTAAAAAAACTCAAACTCTTTGCTTGCTTGTTTGAATGTTGTTGTACTTGTTTCAACAAGTAGGCAAAAAGTTTTGTTTCATGAATGTTGACTTTCAAAGTTTAATTAGTCGAACACTCAAGCATATTTTATATAAGGGGTCAAATTGATTTTTGGGACAGCACACAAATATGATTGAAATGTCTGACATTTACTGATTGACTTCATGAAAACTGAACTTATTAGCTTTCCCTGTACTTTTCATGAATGTATTTCTCAAAAAAAAAAAAAAAAAAAATCGAAAAATTTTAGGAAACAAAGCAGTTTCTTCACAGATAGAAATTACTGCATACTCAGGGTATATTGGGATGAGAAAACAGAGAAGAATCGGAAAATTAATATATAAGGAATATATTGGGATCATTACAAATAGTTCTGCGTTTTCTTTCATTTTGTTTATAAGATAAAAATAGCCTTGTTACTGGTATGTCAGAGCACCATTGTTTATTTCGATTCAATGCAATGGGAAGAAAATGGAACAAACCTTGGTTTGGTTCAAGACCAGGCATTGACACTGCGCGTCTCTGTGAGGACTTTTTGGGAGAACCAGTCTGATTGATTGGGGCGCCGTCCTGTTGTTCAGCCGGCCATAGCCTGTCCATGATTTGCTTGTAGCCTTCCTCTGATTGTAAGTCAATTGGATTACGATGCATTTGCTTGTATTTCCGTTTGTTTTCTAAATCTAATTGCGCTTCAAGCTCCTTCTTATTATCAGGCTCGATATTTTCTTGGTCGTTATCCAGTGTCGTGGTTATCAGTTGGTTATTCTGTCCTGGTCCGACAGAAGTGGTTAGCGGCCTAGTTATAATGGCGGGAGAGGTGTTGTTGATGACTTGTGCTGTCGGGTTTTGAGTTTCATCAAGGTTATGTACGGTTATTGGCATCGTTCTCTCCCAATCATATTGATCACTTTCCTTGACTCCTCGCCTTTTCATGCATCTTTCAAACAGCCCTGCTAACATGTTGTAGTCTGGCTCGTCAGCATATCCTAGACTCTGCAGCAAACCATGACAAAAAAAAGATTATTATAAAACATAATAAATACAGATCACACAGTGAAAGATGTAAAAATTAGTGATAATGTATGTATGTACAAACTTATTGGATAGATTTAGCTTCCATAATTAAAACATTTCTAGAAGTAGAGCAGATTTCACAGGATGAAAAAAATTCAGGTTTACTTGACAGGAAAAAAAACCTAACATGATTTGACAAAAGCACCCGACTAATAAATTTGTTTCTTTTGCAAACAGAAATGTCCCTTGTCTGTGCTGTTTCAGTATTTCTACCGACATTTATTTTTCCATGGGAAAATCGTTGCACAAGTTAGTCCGAAAATTTCAGAGTCTTTTCTCATAAGAGTAAAGAAGAATCACTAGAAATGTCTCCCAAATTCGTATGACAGTTCTCCTACATACAGATAAAATGTAAGAAATACTGAAACAGCACAATTGAGTTCATTTTTTTGTACAGGAGACTATCAATTGCAGTTAGTTTGTAATTCAATATTCTAAAAGGTTTTGAAGGGCTGTGAGGCTTCCTTAGATCATATGATCCTGCAAAAACAATAGTAAAGATTCCTTTCAGCCAATCAAAAGCCATTTTTTAGCCAAAGAAATATGGTAAGGCCAACTTGTGTCAGTGCAAAAATCTTAAAAGTTGAAAATGTTGTTCATAGATTTGTAAAAAAAAAATAATAAATGAAATAATAAGCATGAAATAATGTGAATAAATGGTAAGCAAAAAGACTCAGCTGCTTAGAAATGTTGAAAAACAAGGACTTGTTAAAATGCGAGGGTGAGATTGCGAGTCGAATTTTCCCGGGGGATTATGCTCAAGTTATCCACGTACAGCCAACCTCCATCACAAAAAATCGAAACTCCTCCTGGTTGACAATGCACCTACAGCCTTACAACAAATGGACGTGTTTAAGCTAAACGGAACTATGCTAGACGTAAACGCTATGCTTTTTAGCATAAATACGTCCAAATGATTTTCATGTAGGGAGCAATGACGACCACATAAAAAATTCTCGACGCACCTTCCAAGGTGGGTCGTAAAATGGATGCATGCAAACCTTGGTCGCAAGTCATTAAATTACGGAGTTTAGTTTTGGATTTTTGGTGATTGTTTTTTTGTTTGGTCGGTTGGTAATTCTGTGAAATTCGGCTCAAAAATGAGTTGAATCCACTCACTCCTTGTTTTCCGAATTGATTTCCATTTTTTAGCTGTTACTCTTTCATGTTGAAAATTTTTTTAAGTCCTGGGAAAAAGTAATATAGATGAGTATAAAAAATACCTGAATGTGTTCTAAAAATTGCCGCAAGTCAGATGGTAAATGTTTCAGAAGGAGTCTATGATCGTATTTTTCTTTCATTAAGCCTACTTGTTCCTTGTCTTTGATTTTTCTCCATGGTAACTGACCGTTTACAAATTCGACCAACATATAGAATAACGACCAAAGATCATCATGCCGTCCCATTTCCTGCAAATTAAAACCAACAGTGTTAAAAAAGTAATAAAATAGAAATCTAAAAGAATTGATACCGCCTGGGAGCAATTTCAAGGATCTGATAGTGGAGTTAACAAGACCTTGTCATTCCGAGTAAGAGGCAGAGTGCCAGTAATTTCCATTTTCAAAGAGCAGAGGGCATCATGTAGCACTTTCTAAACATAAAATTGGGGATACAAATTGAGTTTCTACTAAAACTCTTTATTTTTTTTAACGCAAGGACTGCTCCCAAAGAAGAATTTGCACACAAAAATTGTATTGCTTTATCTGAGAGTGTCTAATGAGCTGAGTTCGCAGGATTTATCATAATTTTTTTTTTTGACATGAGAAATTTGAGAAAAATAGATTTATAAGTGAGAAAATTTGCCGCTTTGTGACATCATCTGGCGGCATTTTCCATTTAAACACAAGTATTTTAGCAGATTACGTTATTTTGTCATATCTTTTCCAATAATTGTCCAATTTGGAAACCAAGGATAACCTCGTACTCAGTTTTCCTAGCAGTAACATTTTAAACATGAAATCCACAAAATTTAAGACACATGCAAATTTTCTATACTTACAAGATTGGTTTCATCCTTTGGGAAGATGCTCCAATGGACCACTAGACAAGGTACGAATTTCAGCATTCTGATACATGATTCTTAACCAAAATTTCACGTAGAATACAACGCGCATAACGAAAATTACCAAAATCAACTCCGAAAAATCTGACAACCTCAATCTTGACGCTTCGGTTCAGCTGTAGCAAATTGCTTATAGTTTGAACAACACATGATGGGAAATGAACATTACTCGATTGAGAAGCTTGTTGAAACCGTTGTAGTGCGCGATTTGCCTCACGTAGAGCTTTGAGTTTCTTGTGAGCGGGCAGTTCAAATCCCTCGTAACCAATGTGACATAAAAACGTTAATATTTTCGTTTGGAGTTTGTTTCATTAGTTTTCGTTGCGCAAATAGTGTTTTACGTGAAATTCTGGTTAAGAAACATGTATCAGAATGCTTGAATTCGTACCTTGTCTAGTGGTCCATTAATCAGTATTACAAGGAAAATTCAAAAGTTCCTTCAGCTTTTCAGAATAAGTAGTTTTGAAGAGGACCTTACCCTTACCTTGTTCTTATGAGCATTGATAGAAGCATAACGAACAGTCCCTCGAAAACCAGCTGCAGCACGAGGCGGTCTAACTTCTCCAGATGCAACTGTATATTGTCTGGCAAGGCCAAAATCTAGCATATAGACTTTTCTTGCATTTGAGCCTCTTAAACCGATTGAAAAATTGGACTAAATTGGGGAAAAAAACAGAGGTAACAGTAAATTCACTATTAGTAAGTTTACAAGATGGGCTAGTTTCTTTTTTTCTAAAGTCTTTCCTTGTCTGATCAGTAATCTGGATATCATACTGGGTTCACCTCTGATGGTGGCGAGGACTGCAGAAATTAAAAAGTACTCCCCATCAGACTATAATGTTGTTTATAAACGTTATTGCCTGTATGAACTATAAATGTAGTCTGGTCTAGGCACATGGATATTTTTTACAGATTGATAGTAGAGTTAAAGAAAAAAGGTATCTCTAACTCTTCCAGTTTAAGATGATGTAAGATATTTGAAGTTATTGCAAAATTTTCTCAACTTGAAATGAAAAAAAAAAACCACGATCGGATTTTCCTTTTGGCCCATGATATTCAGTTGCCAGGAAGAACTCTGAAACTAAAAATATGAAATTTTCGGGGCCTTCAATGATGTAAAACGAATGTTTTTAAACCTTGGAGTTGGGAACTTTTCTAAAGAGACAAAACTGGTGCATATCTTTTCCATGTAAAATGAGATAAAAAAATTGGAAAAAGAGACGCTTGTTATCCTACAAACTACTCTTTAGCAATAAAACAAGATTTTCCTTTTTTCCCAAATAGGGCTGTTTCCAAAGCAAGATACTTATTTGTGACCATGAAAGAGGGATAGAGAAGACAGACAGACTCTGTCAAAACCAATAAGACACTTACAGGTTTGATATCTCTGTGCAGGAAACCGACTTGATGAATACTCTGGATGGCTCTCAAAATTTGAACGCCCAGCCTCAAAGTTGTAGACAAAGAGAAAGCACCCTTCGGTTGAGCACGCCTAAGTTCTGCTAAGTTCTTCCCTTGCAACTGCATCACAACATAATTAAACCGATCGTTTCTACCACAGCCTATGAATCGACAAACATGTTCTTTGCCTGGAATTGAAAGAAAAGAAATAAAATGAATAGAAAAAAGATCACACAAAAGAATTCAAGAAATTTTAGTCAAATAATAATTTAAGATTTTATAGACTATCCCTACTTAGTTATCAAAACTAATTAGTCTCGTTTTGTTTAGAACTGACAATAAAACTAAAAGATCATTGATAAGAAATCCTTTGATGTGACCCGAGAAAAGACAAAACTTTTGACATGGAGGTCAACTTTCAAAGTTAGCTGTTAAGTGTATAATTAGAAACGATACAGACTTTCTAAGGTTTTGAGCAGTACTTAAAAAAGATAAAACCTTAAGTTATGGAGGTCAACTTTCAAAGTTAGCTGTCAAGTGTGTAATTAGAAACAATACAGACTTTCTAGGGTTTTGAGCAGTACTTAAAAAAGATAAAACCTTAAGTTACCTGCTCTTGATAAAGAAAAATATTTGATTAGAAAAGAAGGGGTTTTTTTTTTCTAAAAAAAAAAAAAAAAAAAAAAAAAAAACTCATCCTGGTTTTTGTCAATGCAGAAAGACTTCATCTTTGAAGTTCAGATCAAATCTTCACTGTTTTGCCAGCTCACACACTCTCTAGTTTCCATGATTCAATTACTTAAAGTGATTCTGAGTGAGCTAGGAACAAAATCTGGTACAATGTTGCGCTGCCACAGGGTATGTGTCTTTGAAAAAACGTAATTATCGTACATCCAAACTAATTCAAGAGACTAACTAATAATGTGTGGCAGCATTATAATGAGTAGTAAGACATCATATTTGAGAGGCTTCATTGAAAAATATGTATCAGATACTACCGTTGCCGGTCATTGCTCATTGACTCAATATGTAAGAGAGAGATGGCTTCAATGATTAATGTCTGTTACGGAAGTTTTCAATAGATTTTCAATAAATCCTTACAAATTTGATGTTAAGCTACTCAGTATTGATGCTGCTAGGTACACATCGTGGATAATTTTCTTGCATTTACTTGTGCATTGCCATAATTATTGCTTCAGTCTGTGGAGTGTAGCCAAGTGCTAGAAATAATGTAATATTTTTTGAAAAAACTTACATTTTGTTGATACATATAAAATTTGACCAAAGATTTTCTACATAAAATGAGCTGCCATCTTTGATGAGAACTGAGTACTATGCATGGATTTAAGTGTTTTGATTATTGAGAGTTTTATGATCCGTTAATTTGTTATCAATTCTTACCACAGTCTGAAATTAAGTTATGGCCTTTGTGATTTATACTTTGTGACCCTGACGATGAAGCGCTTGCTTCGAAACGCTTTGGTCAAATTTTATATGAATCAATAAAATGTAAGTTTTTTAAAAAAATGTTACATTATTTCTAGAATTTGGCTACACTTCACATACCGGTATATTCAGTACTACTACCTTTTAGACATATTGTTTAATACAATGTTCGCTGAACTTGAATTATTGCTTCGCCCATAAATGCCCATTGGGTCGTTATCGACCCATCACAGTTTTTAACTTTGAGTGTTAGTGTAAATCAGGGAATTTCATGTGTTCAACACAGGAAAATCCATGACTGGGATATAGGCAAGCCTATTTTATTTTTGTTGTGCCTCAACATGTCTTTACCCTGTCTACATAACGTCAAAATCAATGAGTAAATAAAAAATCAATTAAAAAAAATAGTTTTGGGCATATATGAGTTAGGAACGAAACCGTGTAGCAGCGCAACTTAGAGGCAGATCTCATTCCCTGAAACTTTGAGGATCACTTGGCCATCAAACATAAAATAACAACTAAAAATTGAAACTTTCATGCTAGATACATACCTTGCAATTTTTTGAGGACAGCAACTTCCATTTTGAGAACCTGCTTTGGTTGACGAGCAGATTCCACTTTCAGTGCTACCTGCTCCTTGGATACCAAATCTTGACCTTCGTAGATTTCTCCAAAACCCCCTCCGCCAATTTTTCGGACCTAAAACAACAAATATGTATTAACAAAAAAATACTACAATGCATAAATTACTATTAAAATTGATTCATCTAGTAGGAGCCTGTAAAAGATTCAAAAGGTTGAAGCCCATATTAAAAAAAAATGAATTGACGTATGCGAAAACGTCCGTTGTCCAATACAGGGTTTCTTTTGACCCACAACACTGATGAATGGGATCGATCTCTTTTGTAAACGTTCAATTACACTTAGGGGATTATTTATAAAATTTTTCTACATTCCTAACTCTTGAACCATCTTATGTCGTTAGGTTACAACGAAATTGTCCACTCAAAATCTGAAACACTGTCTTGGACATCGGACGTTTTCGCATACATCGATTTAAATATGCCAAGCTAGCTGGAATGATAGACATAATTTTGATGACTTTGTGCAATGCCTTTGAAGTGCATGGGTAATCAAGCTCCTACTCGCAGGTAATGTGAACTACAAGCTTTTAAAGAGGAATGATATTGGTGTTAACAAGTAAAAATTTGGAAGGTTGAAAGTTTACTAACCGCGAAAAACAACAGAACTTCATCTGAAATACTTTAGTTACACGTGGTAGCATTCAACTTTGCTCCCATACATTTATGGTGTTGAGAAATTCTTGTTTAAATATTTCACTTCAAAATACAGCATTGCACAAAAAGCTGAGGATCTACAGGTCAAATTTTTCTATTTCTGTAGAAAAGCTTCTCCAGTCAGTAAAACAATTTTGATTGAGTGAAAAGTTATTATTGAAAACTTATTTGCAGGAAGCAAATACAAAGATAATTACCACTTTCCACCGTTCTTTGACAACATGTCCAGGTTGTAGTAAGTCTTCACTGGTCATAGTTATATTTTTGTCTGTGTCTGTTGTTTCATCCCCTACGTTCTCGTAATTTTGATAGAGCGTTGGTCCATCATGACCAATATTCCTGAGGACAAAGAGAAAAACAATTGATTAAAAAAAGTCTTCATATTTCCTGTAGGTTGTTTCATGCACAGTATTTGATATGGGTACAGTTATTTAAAAAAAAGTGCCTACAGAGAGTCCATGTAAAATAAGTCTACCTAATTTATGAAGTAACACAGAAGAGCTACTATCTTGACTTTTGTTTGTACTTTCAATGCTAAAATTAGGACAGCAAAATCTTCTGTGGCAGTCTGAAAGAGGATCAGCTTATAGCTTTTCATGAACTCTATTGGTGTATGATACATACTAAGATATCAGACTGAAGATACACTGTGGAATAAGACAATATTAGTAAAAATAGCTATCACTTATGGTCTATATTAACCATGTTTCGGACAAGTAAATTGTATGAATTGAGTAAGGCCTCATCCCTCCATAACTTCACAAGTTTTCAGTAAAAATGAAATCGCTGTAAGTAAGGTCAACGTAATCACAGAGATAAATTTTTTTTTTTTTTTTTACTACTTCAAGTAGCCCACAAGGGCTAATCCTGCGCTTATAGTCCTGTCCCCCCTCTGTCCCTATAACAACCAGTCCCAGGCAACCATTATTTGAGATCATCAAACTCGGGTTGCCTGGCCGGGAATCGAACCCGGAACCTCCTGATCACAGAGCTAGCGCTATAACAACTACACCACAGGAGGCCGACAAATGTGATAAAGATTTGAAACAGATGACCGTGACAGAAATTTACGGTTACCTCAAGGTGATGTTAACAGAGTTAGAACAATAGAGGAGAGACTAGGTAAAAAGTTACCAGTACTCCAATATTCAGTGTAGAAGTCTTTGATCAAGTCAAAGATTTTTCACAGTTTAAGAATAAATCCCTGTGGACTAACTACAGGAGGCATTGCTCTAAATCATCCCTGAGGATAAGTACTTAATTCTGATTTCGAGTCTTCAATTCAGCTCTAAAAGTGTGATTCTTATGCCCTCGATTTTTTTGTCAGGGTCAATTAAAAGAGCTCAAGCCAAACATGCCCTTCTCCTAAAATTTTAAGAGCAAGGCTCGTTGCAATCATCAAGAGACTAGTTCTCGCAAGACCAGTGGATACGTAACTTTCTGCAGCCTACTATTAGGAAGTGAGAAAAGTGACTACATGAGTAAGAAAACTGGTGGAATTAGATCTCCCACATGATAAGAAGCTCTTAAATGCAGAATATTGATAAAATCAGAGATTACAAAATTATTACATGGATCAAAAAGGAGGAGGTTGTGAGGAACTGAGAAAAAAATGAGGGGCTCATTAGCCTTGAATATTGATCATGAGCTACTATAATTCCAAGGCCATCGACGAAAGAAGTGATTAGTGCTCTCAAACAGATAACGGAGACACATACAAAAATGCCACATCAGAGAAGACAAAATTCAACGTAACAATCCTACATGATGAAAAACTTACCAACATGAAAATTTCCGAGGAACCTAACACTCCAACTGAAGTAGAGGTAAGGGGCACTTCAAACTTACGAGTAGGAATACAATAACATCTCAATGACAGAGTTCAGCGGAACTTGAGAGAAATGAGAATGTGGCAAAATCAATCATCCTCTAATGCAGATGACAGAAAATCGTCTAATCAGTGAAAAAGCCAATCTCCAAACCTTATTTATCAATCAGCTGACAGGGCACTCACACACACACGCACAGATTGAGTGCACTATCATGGCACAATTTTTAAATAGCACATTATCAGAAGACGGTCATAAAATAAGGGCAAATGGTCGAAATAAAAAACGAAAATGAAAGTCAGCTAGATGAGCTTGTTAAGCTAACAATCCCGAAAATAATTTTCCCGATAAGTAGCAAGGTCGTCATACCACGCCCCTTGCAAGAAAACGGTCGATAACAAACCACCCTCATCCCTTCGTGCTTACTACATACTGCAGCAACCTACTGAAATGAATGGAGACGAAATGCATTGAATGCGCACTGATAGTGGCTCGATGCACTGATTAGATCGCGAGAAGTCTCAAACTCGACAATAAGTTGAATCAGAGCGAGGAAATTTGGAGGAAAATCTAATTCAGACAGCCGAGTTACGCAATGCTGATTGTGGGAGACGAAAAGAAAAATATTAGGGAAATCCGGGATCGAGGAGCGAAAGCTGAAGGGTATCAAGTTTCAAGGAAGAGGGCAACCGTGAAAACACGGGATGAGTTGGATCGGAGATCTTCAACAACAGCTGACACTTACTTGTTACAATTCGGATATCCTTTTCATGATAATCAAATAACTAATTCACTGATAAAAGGAATAATCACACAAGTTACGCGAGTCAGACAGATGGTGGTGACGCCATTTTGTCGAGGAAGACTGCTCCAAGATGCCAACTGTCGACGAGGTGCCAAGTTCTTTGTAGCAATGAACTGACGTAAACCGAAAATACACTAGGCAACCACTTAATAGCTTCGCGCGTCATTTTAATTTTTGACCGCTTTGATATGACCCTGTGCGCGTTTTGGTCGTGAAATTGTGAATATTCGTGGGCGAGACAAAAGGGGCGGGCGGGGGGTCAGCCCATTACTCTAAGAGCCCCAGAGAAAATTATGAAAATAAATAAACGCGGACAATTATTCATATATTTTTTATTATTTTTTCGTGTTTTTCATTTTTTCATTTCTTATCGTTTTACTTTATTTTATTTCTGTTTAATTTTTTGTTGTCATTTATTTTATTTTTAGTTTTGATTTTCCTAAATAATTCATATTTTCAATTTTACCTTTCCTCACCGTATAGACTATTCTGCCTTCTACTCAATAGGTATTTAGCTTTGCAAATATAGGAGCAAGTTGATTCAGGCGTTTTACACCCCCCCCCCCCCCCCCCCCCCCCNTCCGCCTCCTGAACATAATTGAGATTGCGTATACCGCCCGAATTCCTTCCTTTGATGGATGGATAGCATTGAGTCTACACTAATGACAGTGTTTTATAGGAAAAAAAAAAAAGAAAAAAAAACTGGTTTTATAACGATCTACAGTAGACTCTGGATTATCCGGCTTCGTATTATCCGGACTCTGGATTATCCGGATCGATTTTGCAACCATGTAACTACGTACGCATTCCGATAAGTGAGCGGATCCGCGGAGAAGCGGTCGCAAGGCATATTGGCGCCTGCAAGGCTGAAGGAATACTTCATGCATTGCGCCAAACAGTGAGGTCGGCGTGGAACGCATTAGCGCCTACTAGATTGCATAAATACTTCTCGCATTACGCCAAACGCAGCGCAGTCGGTTAGTTAGCCTAAAACGCACATAAGCGGCTGCAAGACTGCATGAATACTTCACGAATTGCGCGCTTTAATCGTTGTATGGTAATTTATCGTTGTCTGCTACCATTCACAATCACCATTGAGTCGTTCAGTTTGGCGTTAACCTTTTAAATTCGTGCTGATGTACATGATGTATACATAATAAGAATACTGTGGTGTTGGTTGGTGGTGTTTGTGTTTACTATTATTATCCGGATTTCTTTTTCATCCGGATCGGACCCGGCACCAATTAATCCGGATAATCAAGAGTCTACTGTAATTTACATTGCGTTCCAAAAAATGTTCATCTCAAAAATGTACCCCGCGCTGACAGCTGCGACCTTCCTCTCGTTGTGCGTTTGACCTCTTGTAAACTTTGGATTTGAGCAGTCTTTCATCGGCAGATATGTACTGAGCTAAATACATACACACTCATAGGCAATTGTTATTATTAAAGTAGGAGGAATTCTACGGAAAATTGATTTTTTGCTCCTCCTTTTGGAGAGAGGCTTCATACGTTCATAGCACACCAGCAGAACTACCTGTGCTTCGTGCGGCATTCAGACTATGTCCTTTCGTCGATTCAAAGAATAAATTACCCTGGTACAAATTGGCAGTAGAATCTGTGTTCCAAAATACCATGGACCTACAGCCGACTGTAAGATTTCCAATAGCTTCTATAGCCGGCAGCACAATTTCTTAAAGCCTTTTATAGCCAATGGCGACCAACAGCCTGACGATAAAGTGTATGCTATCCGTTACTAATCACGGATGCTAGGACTTGGTGAGTTTTTGGAATACTGCTCTCTTTTTGGGCCGTAGTATCTTGATTTATTTTGCGAGGAAAGCTCCGTACTTTTGATGGATGGCTGCCATTACTAATATATTAGAGCGCCTTCAGTTTCGTATGATACTGTGCGATACCTCTGGTGTGAAATAGTTCCTTCAAGCGCCGTGGCAGGCGGGCAGCCAGCGCGTAACACGCATTGGCGCCTACAAACCTAACAGGGATACTTCGTTGCGCAATGCGTGAAGTATCCCTGTTAGGTTTGTAGGCGCCAGTGCGTCGCCGCTCCGCTTGGTGTTAAGCTCTAATATTTAATCTGGCGGAGTCAGCGTTATTCAACTCATGATTTTGAAATTTTTGCACATCCTGTATGGATTATTCTCTTTTTAATTGATGGAAAAAAATATGTATTAAAGGAAAATATAATGTGTGTTTTGTAAATATTAGGGTGGTTCTGTATCAAACTTAATAATTAATAAACAGCCCATAAAAATTGAAGATATAGTTTATTGATTTTCACGTAAATTTTACGTTTTCTTCTAATTAAAATAACACTATTTTTTACTTAAAAGAATTCCCTAAAAGAGTTTCCTAAAACGAGTATTTTAAGAATTTGTTTACTTGATGTGACTTTTTTTGACGACAACTTTTTTTAAGAGCCATTGCTACTAGGGATTCCATCAAATTAGTAAAGTTGAATACGACGTCACATCTGTTCAATTTTTCATCAAATTGTCGTTTTCTCGCGTCAGTATCACACTATCCAACTTTTCACCACGACAAATTGCATTCAAAGGTTGAATGAAAAGTTGAATTGTGTGAATTGGGCTTTTTTGCCAGCTTTGAATAGTTGAATTGTGTGAAGCGTCCAGCCCACGTACAAACTGGGGCTCTCAAACTGGCACTAATTCTTCTATTTCTCAGCCATTTCTGCACGGAATGCCTTGAAAATTTCAAGATCTGATCTGTGATGCATCCCGAACACATCGGTTACCCTCAAAGATCGTCGGCCAACCGGCCCGACGATCTTTGAAAGGCAACAGTCAACAGTTCCATCGATGAGGCTCTTTGAGGCCCCTCGTTTAGAGTACCTATATTGAGAGAGTATGGCCACTGGGGTTACCACCTCTGATTGGCTCAGCCATCTTAGGCTAAATGGAGCCCTTAGGACCCAAAAATGGCGGACGCCATAAATTAATGTAATGCAAAATGACTCAAAATGTAGTTTTCTTTGCTTATCGTAACGAGAAATTTACTCAAATGCACTATTGCGACATCTTTACATATTTTTAAGGCTAATCGTGTACAATTTTTGAGAAAAATTATCTTAGATGTAGTAAGGTTGGCAGCAAGTGCGGTTGGTGATAACCGTCAAAAGTTGGCAATGACCCCCCTCCCATCCACAAAAACCAAAACAAAGCACCGCCATTTTTGGGTCCTAAGCCTCTCCATGGGGCCCAGTGGCCATACTCTCTCAATATAGGTNCGCGTCAGTATCACACTATCTAACTTTTCACCACGACAAATTGCATTCAAAGGTTGAATGAAAAGTTGAATTGTGTGAATTGGGCTTTTTTGCGAGCTTTGAAAAGTTGAATTGTGTGAAGCGTCCAGCCCACGTACAAACTGGGGCTCTCAAACTGGCACTAATTATTCTATTTCTCAGCCATTTCTGCACGGAATGCCTTGAAAATTTCAGGATCTGATCTGTGATGTATCCCGAACACATCGGTTACCCTCAAAGATCGTCGGCCCGACGATCTTTGAAAGGCAACAGTCAACAGTTTCATCGATCAGGCTCTTTGAGGCCCCTCGTTTGTAGGTGGGCTGGACGCTTCAATTGGACTTATCCGTGCGCCTCGCCACACTTCGGATTGACTAACCACCAGTTGACTCCGCGATCGCTTTAAATTTAGATCGATTCTCTCCGCTCCCTCCTCGTCTGTCGATGGCATGGAGGAGTTAGGCGCGTGGTTCTGAGATCAGAGAAATGTTACGCTACTTTAAGGACGTTGAACCGATAGACGCGAATTTTTCGGCGGCATGTGACATAACAATCCCCGAGTGCATCGCAATGAGCCACGATCAAAAATCCACTTCCGCACGACCGCGCCAACATGTCAATCGTACCGTCCTCAGCGGCGCACAATGGATCCAGTCAATGGTAGAAGTTAAACAAAATCTGGAAACTTTAAAAGCTCATAACTCCGTTCATACAAAACTTTGAGGTTCGGAGAGTGGTTCCATTCGTTTCGTGAAATTTTCTGCTGTAATCACCTTTTACAATTAAAAATGTGACGAAATAAACAATAAAATTTGCACTTTTAGTAAAAAATTTTATGTCCGAACTCTTAAATTGACTCGATCCACTGTGCGACGTATGACATCATCCAAATAGGAGTGCATACCATGGTTTTAGCTCAGCGACGCACAATGGATCCAGTCAATGCGGGAGGTTGGACAAAGTTTGGAAGCTTTAAAAGCTCATAACTCCGTTCATACAAAACTTAGAGGTTTTACAAGTGGTTCCTTTGGTTTCCTCGTGAAATTTCCTTCTAGCAGCACCCCTCAAAGTTAAAAATGTAACGAAATAATTATAAAAATTTACAGTTTGAGGCGAAAATTTAATGTGTGACCTCTCTAATTGACTTCATCCACTGTGCGTCGTCAGCCACTTTGCATTATCAGTGCATTCTCCAAGCGGAGCCGAGGTGGGTCGCGGTGTGGGAGGAGGGGGGAGGGGCAGTAGACGCTCCACCCCCCCCCTCCCTTAAACGAAATTCTGCGTGGAGATGGAGAGTGTCACTATTTTCCTTATGTTCGGAGGATAAAGATGTTGCATGTAGGAGGAATTTGCGATCTGACTGTTGATTCTTATGTAAAAGTTCGCGAGAAACACGATAGTGCCACTGGTTTGTCTGAAATCAACTCCCAAGCTCAAAAAAGCTCTTAAGTTGAGGCCAATATGGAGGGGATATCCCACGCTATCCTGAGAGTCCACCTCTACATCAAGACAAACTCTCCATGCAAAGATAGAGAGTAAATACATTAGCAGGGTTGCCGTGTTTTCAATTGTGGAGTCCCCAAATAAAGTGGCAGCCATGTCAATTTATTTGCTCGAGCAAATAAATTGACATGTATAATGATTTTTGAAGGGGCTGTAGTCCCTCTCTAGATCCTCTCTAGCTTTGTCTACGGGGTCTAGAATTCAATAACTAAGAACGTGGATGAAAAGTATTTGGGGGAGGCAAGGTGCAAGTGTGTACCTTTGAGGTTTTAAAAAAGTGCTTGATTTCGTATTTCTCTCATTACTGAAAAAGAGACATACCCTTATATTCGCTGTTACATTTGTCTAGTAGTTCATTTACGTACCTGAAAAACAAAACGGAGAATTTGAGAGCTGTTTTCTCAAAAAGCGATTTTCGGGATAAGGTCTTCTTGCACCTGCTTCCTTAATTTCATAAGCAATATGTGATGGGTTACTTTGACTCCTAGGAGCTCCACTCCACTCTATTAAGACTCCTAGGAGCTTGTTTTGCCCTTTTGAATGAGGGGGAAAGCTATTTGAATTGCCGCGCACAAATGCAAAGGTCGTTCCTGCGATTTGGTTTTGGCTGTTTTATCACAGTTCTTATACGGCACGATAGTTGGCAGAGTCGTAATTATTACAGGGGGTACAGCATCTAACAGAATGCACTTTCTAACAATTCCAACATCGCAAATGAGACAAAATCACGCGAGCAGGTGGCAGGTAACTCCTGCATCCTGCATTCTGCATCCAGCGCGGCGATCTGAAAACAGATTCGCCTTCATTTCTCCACGTATGCTACAATTGTTACACGCGTTCCTAGGAGTCAGAATAGTATGGTATCACCAAATCATACATCGACGGTGAAACTACCAAACCACGTATCTCGTTTGCGGTGTTTAAAAATCTACGCTCACATTTTATTTTTTTGAAGTAGACCAAATCAATATCATTCCTTGAAATTTTCACGGAATTTTCTCCGCACAAAGAGGAAAAATCACAGAAATTTTCAAGACTGGATGTTAAGTAGTTTTTCAATTAAAAAATAAAGTATGACAGGAAGTCTGCGACGTCGCAAACCGAGATACGTGGTTTGGTAGTTTCACCGTCGATATGTCATATCGACGGTGTAAGTCGGCAATCACATAACTCGTTTGCGGTGTCTGAAAATCTCCGCCTATATGTTGTGTTTTTAAAAGAGAACAAATTGACATTATTCCTTGAAGTTTATGCAGAATTTTCTTCGCACTGAGAAAAAAAAATCACGGCAGTTTTAAAGAATTGCCGTTGAGTAGTTTTGATTTTAAAAAATAAAGTATATGACAGGAAGTCTGCGACGTCGCAAATCGAGTTGTGTGATTGCCGACTTACACCGTCGACTTCTAATACCTACACAAAACACCTTCACAGGGCACCAAATCTTTTTTTCAAAATTTTAAAATTTTTGGGAATGAGTCATGCAACGCAAAAATGTCGATACGCTCGGTTCCACTCCCGTCTCCCTTAAATTGGGCTGCATTTTGCAATTTGGAACTATAAATTCTGGCTCTTCTGGAAAAACACTTATGTGCACAGGGAAACTCTAATGGCACATACGTTGTTTTTAAACCGGGCTAGAATGTATAGTTCCAAATTGCAAAATGTAGTTCAATTAGCGTTTGATAACGACGTTAGGATAGAATTGCCGCTGCATGTTGACCTCGGATTGAGGAAACTCGAATCCCAACCGAGTCTCTCGGTAGCATAGAACAATCCATGTATAAAAAATTGATGGCTGGCACTTCGTTTATAACTGCATTTCCTATAAATGACAGCCAAAATCAAACGTTTTATACTGCGTGGCTTGCATAAATTATAAAAACACGGTGCACCAAATCTTTTTTCAAAATTTTAAATTTTTGGGAATTAGCCATTCGAAAAGAAAAAAAAAACTAACAAAAATTTGAAAAATCATGTCACAGAGGAAAGAAAGATTCAATTGTTAAAAACCCAAAAAATACGTTGTCACGAATTCGTAACGCTATGCTATGCAGTGAAAAAAAGTACGGTAACATCTACTATAGGTAACAAGATGGAGGAATAGTGCTGGGTCCACACCATTTCGCGGGCACCAAATCAAAGCCGAGAAATTCCAAAAATTACAATTAGAGTCATACAATAGAGTCATTGATTTCTTCGCAATGTGGACCCAGCACCATTTCCCCACCTTGTTACAAACAGTTTCGGGCCATTTTTTTGTGTTTTTTCTCATCTGCTCTAAGTCTTCTTGATTTATCACACTATGATACTATTCTGTGAAAATAACCAGAGTTATAATAGTATTTACCAGAAATCTGGTGATGCTTGTTATAATATGGTAAATTCTACCATTGAGTCTGGTAATTATTACCATACTTGGTTCACTGTGTCAGAGCATGGTAAAGTCTTCCATGTTTTTTCCAGTGTGGAGGGTTAAGACGATTCTGATGGTGAAAACGCGTCATTGCGCTCCCTTTATCGATGAAAATAACCAGAGTTATAATAGTATTTACCAGAAATCTGGTGATGCGTATTATAATATGGTAAATTCTACCATTGAGTCTGGTAATTATACCATACTTGGTTCACTGTGTCAGAGTATGGTAAAATCTTCCATGTTTTTTCCAGTGTGGAGGGTTAAGATGATTCTGATGGTGAAAACGCGTCGTTGCGCCCCCTTTACCGATGAATATTCCACTTGCCCTTCTGCGAGGCGCTTCAGGGTTGAGTTGGTATGAGTCAGTGGCGTGGCGTGAATTGCGATACATCGATTGATATGCCATTTAAACCTATGGAAAAAGATCGATTATCAGGGTGTTCGCGGCGAACACCTTATAGTAATCGATTCTTTACTATAGTTTCAAATGGCGAGATATCGATAATCGATTATTCACGCTACTTCACTGGTATGAGTAATGCGCCCTTCTCGCCAACAGCTGATGCTGGGCGACTTTTTCTCGGAGGGCCGCGGCACACGCCCGCTCATGCGCTGAGGGGCCGACTGCAGCCTCACCGTCGCCGTCGTCGCCGGCCACGTCTCGGGACACGGGGGCACCTCTTTAGTGGGTCACCAAATTGTCGCTCTCGCCGCGTTCAAGGTCAATCGAGTCTGCTTCCTCCGCTTTTGTCAAGCGCCGCTTTGATTTTTGTATTTTGGCACCCTCGTCCTCGTCACATCCGTCGCGCCCTCAACCCGAGTAGCATTTTTCAACGAAAATATCGGGATATATTGCAATTTTATCGGCGATAAAATCACTCCACTGGAAAAAAAAGTAGCTTGGATCAAGCATGATGATTCTTGAATTTGCCGCCAAGAAATTTTTTTCCTTGCTTTAAGCTGACTTTTTCTTGATACAAGCAAAATAATGCTTGGGTTAAGCCAAAAAGTAGCTTATATTAACCAGAAAAATTCTTGATTTAAGAAGAAATACTTCTTGGCGGCAAATTTAAGATTCTTTTTTTTTCCAGTGTAGGATCATCGACATCTGAGCGATTATCCTCGATCTTATCGCGATAAAATCGCGATTTTATCGCTCGGCATTTTATCGCGATATTTTTTAAATAAAAATCGCGATAAATGGCGGTTTGATCTCGATTTTATGGACGAAAATTGATCGCGATTTTATCTAACCAAAAATTGCGATGTGTAGCGATTTGACCGCCATATATCGCAATTTTAATGCGATAGGATCTCGATATATTACCACCGATATAATCGCGATAGCCAACCGATAAAATCGCTGTTTATCATGCTCACTGCTACGTAGGCAAAGAGCATCGCTGCCGAATGGCATTGCGTTTAATGTTCAATTTGATTACCGAAGTTTAGGGAGGAATTTCGAAAAAAAATTACGTCAAAATGAATGAAATAGGTCAGTTGCGCTAGTCACAGAGTCATGTTTTGATGATTGATTCTTGTAAATTAGCTAAAAATAATGAGTTCCGTTCAAACAGCGATTTTCTACGTTTAATTTTAACCGAGACATCGCGCTTTTAAAAAGCTGAGTCATGATGTCATCCACCGCGATAGTGACACCCTTGGTTTTTTTGACCTTGCTTTCATCAGTCACGCAGACATACATTCGCACTGATTACTCAACGTGAAACTCGGATGAAAGCAAGGAAGGTGGAAGAAACCGAGGGTGTCATTGGCACATGACATCATAAACTGAATTTTTCCATGCGCGATGTTTCCGTTAATATTAAACGTGGAAAGTTGCCGTTAGGATAGATCTTATTATTTTTAGCTTATCCACAAGAATCAAGCATCAAAACACAATTCTGTGGCCAGCGCATTTGATTCACTTTTTTTTTTTTGAGGCTCAAACTATTATACTCGTACGTTTCAGTAATCTGCTGGCGTGATTTTTTTTTTCATTTGATTTGCCGTGAATTATATTTGAATGAACATTTATTAGGTCTCCATGGTGTTTTCAAAAATCTCAAACAAAAATAAGGCTAGATTTTATCCTAGAAAATAGCAGAAAACAGAAAGGAGAATACTTAGGATCTGACAGTTCTCGTCGTCGTGAGACAGGCGAAACAACACCTACAGGATTTAGTGATACCACTATTTTAACTCATAGGAGCTGGTGTAGCATACCCGGAAAATTGAAGGCGAATCGGTTACATAAGCAGCTCGCTGGATATTGGATGTTTGTATGTACACGTTGGCATTGTAGCGCTGAGGCATTTTGCCGTGATAAGGGAAAACGACGAATGAGCATTTGAGAGTCGCCAAATTTCCCTCGATGAAATGTATATTTTTGAGAAAAGCTACTAATAATTTGTTCTCAAATTTGCAGGGGTTTTAGGTAAAATTGCGAACAAAATTATCTGAAAAATTGGAAGAAAAATATTTACAAATTTTCTCCAGAATTCGTGATTCACCAAAGGCAATTTGGCAACGCCTAATGGCTTATACGGCGTTCTTATTCCTTAGCACGGCAGCAATAGTTTAAGCAAAAATTAAGTGAGAAAAAATTCATAAAAGTTACGCGCAAATTTTCACGACTTTCGGCGGATTGGCGCCTTAACGCGTGCACCGATTACATTCACGCGCGCGTGTAACGGACTTTATTTAGAGGATTAATTCCACGAATCACGCTGTTTTCTCAAAACCACTCAGAGCCTCCGATAAAATTACGCATCAAAGTTGGCCGGCTTTATTCCCAAATCGTCCGTGCAAATATACAAATAACTTCTCGTTCGTTCGTTTACTTTATCGTCGTAAGGAAAAACGACATTAATAGACTCAGATGTTGCCAATCATTTGTTCAATAAAGCAAGACCGTCCATGTAAAATAGATCAACTTCTAGTTTTTGGCCCTTATTCGGACCGCCTTAAGCAGAAGGGACCTAGCTAGCCACATCAGCTATTGCCAAATTTAATTGGGCAATTTAATTTTTTACACGAAAACGGTTGTGCGAATTTTTGGGAAAATTTCGGTGAATTTTCTGCATCATACAAAGCAGATTTCTTACAATTTTCAAAAGAATCCGCACAAATGTTCTCTTGTACAAAATTAAATTGTCCAGTTAAATTTGGCAATAGCTTATATGGCTTGGTTCCTTTCTGCATAACGCGGTTCATTTACGAAGGAATTTTGTACAAAAATTTTGGTGGAAAAATTTGTTTAATTCAACCCAATGTGTCAATGTTTGTGTTAAAGAATTGTAGCTCAAAAAATGGTCGTTCCTAGAATCAACGAATTTATTAATTTGACGCATTTGGAACAAAAAATTGTTGGTTGAATCTCACATTAACATCCTCTTTTAGCAACAAATGAAGTGAACCACTTATTAAAAACCATTCGTTGCGATACAATCGAACGTTTTTCGTCTAGAACTTCAACACAAATTTTTCGACGACAATTTCCTGAAAGAATTACCTAGGACCATTGATATCTTTTTCTCACGACTGTATGCTATTTTATGTTTGTCACCTAAGTTATAAATTACCTCTTTTGAGCCGATTATAAATTCACGATTCCCTTAAACCAGTTTTAATCTACGGGGAAAAACTGAGTTTTCCTTCAATTCGGTAGTTATGCAAATTGAACTACACATATGATTTTAAATAATTGTAACACAGATTTTGTTTTTCTAGAGGATTTTTCAACATAGAACGCGAATAATGCCAAGGGGTAGGAGGGGGGAAGAAACTCATTGATAAGGGGCTGTATGCTCATGTATTTTTGATATGTAGATTCGACCAGAGAGATGATCTAATTTTAAGTTAACCTATGATAGTTTTTTGATGAAAATTTCAGATACAAAGACACATAATTGTCAATAATTATCCGTGAAAATTTCAGAAAAATGTTAAATTGAGGTTTGGCTTCACCCAGCACACTTACCGCGTTTTTCTATGGAACGATAATAACAGGGGTATGACCACTGGAGTTAACACGTCGTTGCTTAAAATCCAGATAACTTACATGTACCCATGTCCGAGAATGTATCCTGGGAACTTCGATCATCATTTCCATGAATTCTTACACAGATTGCGTCTGCCTAATTCCGTGTGTTATACTTATCGTTTTCCAGAATCTCCTTTGAATTTATGTGATGAATTATTTAATTTTTCTGGTCGATTCAGTACAGAGCAAATGCGCCGGAGAGTGCGTTTACATCAACAAACATTTGAATGATGCTGTGCATTTCCTTTCGCCAAAATGCTACTGCGTACGGCGAGAGCGTTTATTGGAGGCAGATAGGGGGAGACGGCGAGAGGTTGTCTAAAAATAAGACCTTTTTATGTTCGTGCCATTTGATGAGTAGCATTCAGTGGATATTAACTTAGCTCACCATGTGGCTTATTCGAGCTTCGACTGATGAAAAATAGTGTAAATGACACTTTCGATCGGTCACATACCTGAACCAAAAAGAAAGCATGTCTGAGGTGACTATGATCTTGACTATAGAGGCTCGTCGATAGGAGATGTCGAAACATTTCACATTACTTGATGATAAAGAATTTTTGTAATAGGTAAGCCATATTATGCCGCAATAGCGAAGATAGCGGTAAGTGCATGCTAAGATGAACTTCGAGACATATAAAAACATGTGCTAATCATGGCTCATACAGAAATGCACAAACTGCTATCTTCGCTATCACCCCTGGTAAAAATTGGCAGTAGAATCTGTGTTCCAAAATACCATAGACCTACAGCCGGCTGTAAGATTTCCAATAGCTTCTATAGCCAGCTACACAATTTCTTATGGCCTTTTATAGCCAATGGCGATTAACAGCCTGACGATAAAGTGTATGCTAAGCGTTACTAATTACGGATGCTAGGACTTGGTGAGTTTTTGGAATACTGCTCTCTTTTTGGGCCGTAGTATCTTGATTTATTTTGCGAGGAAAGATCCGTACTTTTGATGGATGCCTGCCATTACTAATATATTAGAGCGCCTTCAGTTTCGTATGATACTGTGCAATACCTCTGGTGTGAAATAGTTGCTTCAAGCGCCGTGGCAGGCGGGCAGCCAGCACGTAACACGCATTGGCGCCTACAAACCTAACAAGGATACTTCACGCGTTGCGCAATGCGTGAAGTATCCCTGTTAGGTTTGTAGGCGCCAGTGCGCCGTCGCTCCGCTTTGTGTTTGGCTCTAATATTTAATCTCGCGGAGTCAGCGTTTTTCAACTCATGTCTTTGAAATGTTTGCACACTCCGTATGGATTATTCTCATTTTAATTGATGAAAAAAAAATATGTATTAAAGGAAAATATAATGTGTGTTTTGTCAATATTAAGGTGGTTCCGTATCAAACTTAATGATTTCCAAAGCACACGAATTTCTACACAATTTCTTATAGCTTTTTATAATCAATGGCGAAAAAGCAACCGCCAGGCGATAAAGTGTAAAGCCCGGAGATAGGAACTATAGCCCGGCTGCATAATTTTTTATAGCTTCGTATAGCCTGACCGTATGATTTTCTTCTTATTCTACAGCCAGCTATATGATTTTCTGTAGCCTTCTTTAGTCGGCTATAAGAATTCCTATGGTAGTTTGAAACGCAGCTCTTATCGCCAATTTTTACCAGGGACGGCAGTATTTTACCCAATGTTGTATACATATTTTGGACTGACATCTTGAAGCAATGGAGAAAGCCAGTGTAAATGCTTTGCCTAGATAACTATGTATACCGCCATGTTTACCGCGAAAGCAGTGTTTGAATTTTATTTGTATGTTATAATGTGTATGTGGCAAATCATACATATGGCGAAGCTACAAAATCCTACGTACTTCGGTTTGTACTGTTGCAAATTTCTCGTAATATCTCACCTTAATGGAGGAACTTTGTTTCATTCACGACACCACACATTATTTTTGTTGCACTACTTATCACTATATTCATCGAAGATGTTAAACAAAAATATCGAGTAATTTTATTCTAGAAAAATAAGGAAAGAAGTAAAAAATTTTTCAACAAGATTTTTTTTTTACATTTATTTTGCACATCTTGCTATGCCCAAACAGCTACCCAACGTTTTTTCTATACGAGTTTCTTTATGTTTTCTCTAAAAACGTGGGCGAATTGACTTTGGGTGGGTTTAGGTGCACTACGTTTGCACACTGAAAAAAACTCCGGCCGTGGAAGCCGTACTTACGGGCGACATGGACATACTGTCCGCGTGCCGGACTTAGAGGCAGAAAGTTCCGCCTGTAGCACCCGGAGCAGTCAAAGCTACGGCTCCAGCACCCGAAACTTTGAGCCTCTGAGCTTGGAACGGACGGTATTTCCATATCGCCCGTGACTTTTTTTCAGTGCAGGGAACAGATCACAAATCTGCGACCAACTGGAACTAAGAATGCTCTCTCTTTTAGCAGATATTCAAAACCCGGTGACCCGGTTCATTTGAGGTCAAAGTTATATGAAAAGATTCCGGTAAGATTTGGCAACCTATTATTAGAGTACGCACACCGCCCCCACAGTTCCGTTGTCTAAACGTCAGTCATGGAGGTTTTTGCGAGCAATTCTCCACGCAAATCTTCGTCGTCACTGACTTCCTTCCAGACGCGACGTCTTGACCGATCGACTTTGACAAATTATACAGCGTGTTCCAGCTTCTCGTTCCTGAGAACTACGGCGACAATGAAGGCGGGGAAACGCCCAATTTACGAGAAAAGAGCCGCCTAAAGCCTAAACAGGAAGGTGCGTGTGATTATCTGGGAGTAAAGAAAACTGGCACAAATATCGTTTCGGTTAAAATTACCTATTTCCCGGGAAAAGCCATGTTTTCTGATGAAGCGTCAAATGCACTAGCATGATTAGTGTTATTCCTGTGATTTTTAGAAAAAAGTAGGCCTGAAGCCGAAAATGGACCACTTTTCTTATTTTTTTACTCTGTCACGATAAGCACAAAGGACGACGGACCGGTCTTATGGGAAAAGTGGGCCCGGTTAAATCGGCTGGCGTTTTGATATGTTGTAGGTCTTAACCTACTGATCAAAAGTGTCAATGGGCATTTCTCCCTATCTCGAAGTTTTACCCCCCATTTTGGGGGTCAAAGTTGCCAATTCGGCGTATA
>NW_017547096.1:1703084-1756258 GCF_001854935.1 Bemisia tabaci
TATACGCCGAATTGGCAACTTTGACCCCCAAAATGGGGGGTAAAACTTCGAGATAGGGAGAAATGCCCATTGACACTTTTGATCAGTAGGTTAAGACCTACAACATATCAAAACGCCAGCCGATTTAACCGGGCCCACTTTTCCCATAAGACCGGTCCGTCGTCCTTTCGCTTTTTCGAAAGAAGAAGGGGAAAAAATATAACTCTTAGAATTTGTGAAGCACTTTTTCTATAGAGGAAAAAAAGGAGCCAAGCACTTAAGTTCGACGGTCAAAATTTGTACATATTGGAAGTGCATCCAGGGGCGGATCCAGCAATTTGGCAACAACGGATTCCCTATATTCAAACCTATGTTAAATAATCGATTCTTGTCGGGGCACCTTGGCCCCTCCAAGAATCGATACATTTCCATAGGTTTAAATGGAGAAAAATCAGCGTTGCCAGTTTGCTGGTTCCGCCAATGAGTGCATCATAGAGAGCAACTGATCACAGGGCTTAAATGTCCGACTGTCATTCAGTTTAAATTGTTTCCTGAATTTTTTTTTTCTTACAGAATGGACCTCTTCGAAATAAACAATTCAATTATTGAAAATTAATCACCGTTCAAATCTCATTAAAATTTGTCCAGCGTTTTGGAATAGAATAAGGAAAGAAGCATAGTCCAATTGGTCGAGGTTGTTAGAACTACATTTTGCAGCAAGGCCTTCCATTTTCCAGCCCATTTCAGAAACAACTCACGTGCCAGTGGTTATCCCTTGCAAATTCGTGCTTTTATAGATGAGGCGCACGCAGTAGTTCCACGTTGCAAAAAGTTCATATAATGAAGTAGCCAATTTATATCGATTGTAATCATTTCTTCTTGAATCCAGTCCGAGACGTTAATATCCGTCTCCTTCTTGAAAAAGAAGTTCGGTCCCCCGCACAGTGGCTCTAGTCAACCAGAGAGGTCGTACATGAAATTTTTGACTAAAACTACAAATTTTGGTGTTTATTTCGTCACATTTTAAATTTCAAGGGGTGCTTTTAATACGGCATTTTTCGAGAAAACCAATGGAACCCTTTTGGAACCTCGAAAATTTTGAACGGAATTATAAGCGTTTAAGGTTTCCAAACTTTGCCCGACCTCTCTTATTGACTCGATGCCCCGGTAGTAACTTTCACCTCCCTCGTTCTCATACACACTGAAAAAAAAATCTCGGTGTATTTACCAAGAAAAGGGTAAAATTACCAAGAATTCAGGGTTCTATTTGATCCCAGTTATTTCTTGGTAAAATTACGATTTATGGAATTGGTAATTGTACCGAGAGATCTCGGTAAAATTATTGAACTTTCTCGGTAATTTTACTGGACCTTGGTAAAAACGCCAACATTTTTCATCGACTGCGGTAGAATTACCGAGATAAAATGGCAAAGTTACCGGAAATCGATTACCAATAAAAGTGGTATTCTCACCTGAAAAAAACAGTAAAAATACCGGGTTTTAGGTAAGCTCACCAGTCTGTCTTGGTAAAATTACCAGTAATTGGTAAAAAAAGTGAGATGGTAAAGGTACCAACGGACCTTGGTAAAAATACCGAGAATTTTTTTTCAATGCAGCTTAAACAGCAAAAGCGAGGTCGCGGAGATTTGTCTCTATTCGCGGGCGACCTTACTCCGACCGGATCTAACACGGCGAAACACACGACTATTAAACGAAAACAGGGTTGTTTTTTGTCAACACAGAAAAGCGAGGCGGAGAGCAAGATCACAACCCGTTTCAAGTCCAATCAAACGGCGGCATTTTGAGTCGGGTCTCTTTCGTCGACGAATCTCACCAATACTGCCGTGCTTAGGAAGAACGCCGTATGAACATTCGAGGGTTGCCAAATTTCCTTCGATAAAATGTTTATTTTTGAGGAAAATTTTGAATATTTTTCCTTGAAATTTTCTAAAGTTTTAGATCAAATTACAAACAAAATCATCCGAGAAATTGGTTGATAAATATTCAAAAATTTTCCTAAAAATTCGTGATTTATTAAAGGAAATTTGGCAACGCCTGAAGCCACATACGGCGTTTTTCCTTAGCACGGCGGAATAACCGGTGGGCGTGCGGTTGTAATGAGGTTTTGCCACCCTCACCCACTCCTCGACTCGTCAATACCATCGGCGATTTAAGTGGGTCTCAACTATTTTTGCCGACTCCTGTTGTTCGCCCCGCGACTTGACTGACAGCCGGAGCCGGGCCCAAAGAGACCGCCCAGGCGTCGGAATATTAATTTGTTTTTAATTAAAAAACAATTACGCAAGCGGGGGTTCTCCACGACCTGCCGCACGAAAATGTGTAACACGACATGAGGAGCAGACGCCCTGGCTCTCCGTCAAGAGAAATTGTCGAGAACCTTCACCTATATATTTATTTCCTCCAATTTCTACGCTCGCGAGTGCATGGGCTACAATTGACCATGCGGTCTCGCTTTGGGTGGATAAATAGAAGCAGGTGGGAGCGGTTAATTTTTCCGCGACGCGAGCGAACGTCGCAAATCAAGTCGAGGACCCCATCGAAGTGAACTTGACTCAAGGGGGTTCGTCAAAACCGCGTATACACTGCGAAGATTTGCGTGCCGCTTTCGTCTGTCTAATGATATCTGTTGACTTCCAATAATTTTCGAAAAATATGAATGATTTTGCAAAGACAAATTCGATATTTGAGGCCTTATCTATAAAAATGGCGGATGTAAAAAATTACCTTTTCGAAACACGCTTAAAAAACTGTTTTGGTCACACAAAAATTTAATATGTTTGTCTCTGGCGTAATGTACAGATCTCGATGATCACATCACAAGTATTCTCTCAAAATTTTCTCGGTGCCAAAACAGTTTTTTGAACATGTTTCAAAAAGGTAATTTTTCACATCCGCCATTGTAACATATAAGTCCTCATTTACTCCATGCGGGAACCAAGTCCCACGATCCAAGAAAACCCACGATCAGTTTTTTGGAAATATCTCCTCAATGGTTAATCTTACGAAAAAAAACCTCCAGCAGAAAGAATATCAAATTTTCTACTGAAATCGATCTCCTTCTCTTATCCTGACTTAATTTTTTGGTCGATAAATGACGTTTTCATCAAAAATTAGCTTAATAAAGGTGCTTTATTCCTGTTTTTGGAGAAACTTTGGTTCATATCTCCAGCCACGATTATTAGAGAAAAAATCTGTTAAGCTCTTTGAAAAGAGCGTAGAATTTCCTTTCAGATAACATACGTCAAAAGTTTCAGAGCTTCGCTTAATCCCGTGAAACAGCAATTTATTAGCTCCGCCCTTAAAATGTGATTTTTTCGACCACTTTCCTTACAATCAAGAAAAAAAAGAAAAGAAAACCCTAAAAACGTGACCCGAACTGTGTAATAAGGTGGCAAAATAGTGCTGGGTCTATATCACCTAGGATTCGAAAAATTTTGGTTTGGTTTGAAGGACAGAACCCATGTTGAGTGGTGTAATTGGACGTTTCTCTGCCAAACGGAGCCATGTGCATTATGACGTGAGCCCTGTTATGCATACATTCTTATGTGTCTCAGGGCTCATGTCTTAATGCACATAGTTCCGTTTGGCAGAAATACGTCCAATTCATCGAAGCAATAAAACCTTGCGCTCAAAGGACACATCTCGACGGCGGCGAACGATATTTCAGATGATACCACTATTACCGCATCCTTGCTGCCGGGTGGTATCAAATTAATTGAAGGCGAATTTTACGCCCATCAACAGGAGCTCAAGCCCGATGAGTATTGTGGGTGGCGGCAAGCACTATTTTGACTTGCTAGGGAAAAACACCGTAAAGTCGGACGTTGCCAAATATCCCCCCATAAAATTATTCTTGCGGAATATCATGCGTGTTTTCCCGTTAAATGATCAGATTATTCAGCTGATAAAAGGAATACAATTTTTGAAAAAATTAGAAGAAAATTTTCCTGAAGATTTTAAAAAAAACCGTTCTCTGTTAGAGCAAATTATTTCGTATTCCCAGCCAAGGAATATAACTCTATTTCAAGGTTGCAACATTGATTCAAACAATTCAACTTTCTATAAGAACTTAGCTGTGCAATTTTTGTGTGGCAAAAATGTTGGTGATCTTTGCATGAAATCAGAGGAAAAATCAGTGAAAGTTCAGCTCGAAATGGGTCAGTTCCGCTAGTCATAGAATCGTGTTTTGATGGTTGATTCTTGTAGATTCGCTAAATATAATAAGACCTGTCCAAACAGCAACTTTCTACGTCCAATATTAAACGAGGTATCGCCCTTTGAAAAGTCGGGTTTTTGACGCCATCCACCGCAGAAGTGGCACCCTTGGTTTCTTCCACCTTGATTTCATCCGAGTTTGACGACGAGTAAGCAGTGCAAATGTGCGCCATACTGACTGATGAAAGCAAGGTGAAAAAAACCAAGGGTGTCACTATCGCATTGGATGACGTCAAAAACTCGACTTTTCAAAGGGCGATGTCTCAAATTATATTGAACGTAGGAAGTTGCTATTTGGACAGATCTTATTGTTTTTAGCTGATCCACAAGATTCAAGCATCAAAATACGATTCTGTTACCAATGCAACTGACCCATCCCCAACACTGGAAAAAAAACACATTGGATCTAGAGTCCAGACTCTTAAAAACATCGACAAGAAAAATTACTCTCGATTCAATCAGGATCTAGCTTAAATCATGAACCAAGTTTCTGAATTTAAGCGGATTTCGTTTTGATTCAAGCCAAAATCCGATTGAATCAAGAGTATTTTTTCTTGTCAATGTTTTCAAGAGTCTGGACTCTAGATCCAATGTGTTTTTTCTCCAGTGAAGGTTCTCCTGGTGAAAAGTTAGGGGACGAGGGTAAATTTGGCAATTTAAATTTAACTGCGTCCTTTCGTGAGACGAACGACGATTTGGCAACGTCTGGAAGATCATACGGCGTTTTCCCTCACCGCTGTAGTATTATAGGACGTGTGCGCCAACGCGACGCGACGCGAGCAGATATAAACGATACCTCGAAACTACGATTGATCCCTGTTTTCTTGTTTACTTCAACACCGACCACGACAAACATCTAACATCTGCCCACAGTCTAAGAAAACTGACGTTTGCACTCGCCCATCAAAACTCCGAATGAAAAGAAAACTCGTCATGACGTATCGTTCGATGTGTTTTTTCATTTGCTGGCTATGCATAACAAAAGGCTATTTACCACACGGAGAAAATAATTCGGTTATACGCATCGAAAAGTGCCCCTTGCCGACCAGTGGCGAGTAGTGAATGATTGATTATCGATATTTCTCCATATGTAACCTGTGGTAAAGAATCGACCGAAAAGTGTTCGTCGTGAACACCCTGTCTATCGATCCTTTTGCATAGTTTTAAAAAGCAAATCAATCGATATATCGCAAAGCACGTGACGCCACTGATATCGATCATAATATTCGGTTTGTGGAATCGTCTTTCATACTCAGTTCAGTTCATACCCCCGAAAAATGTTTACAGTTTGGTTCGTCTTACAATTTTGGTTATAAGAACCGAAATACGGTAACACGAACTGCGAAGTACGGCTCCAAGATCTAAACTGCGAGGCCGATTGGGAACACCGTGCTGTACTGAGTAGGACCGAGTTTTTTTTTTTTTTTTTTTTCATTACAAACTTCTGGCCGAATTGCGGTCCAGCATAATTACTTTTACCTTGGAATAGAGAACTGTGTGAAATTCAAAAATAAATTGAATTAGAAAACTTACCGAATACTAAAAATTGATCATTCTATGGGATTTGGTTTACTTTTTAAGGATTGTCGCTCTCCCACTTGATTTAAATTAAAATGGTTTGTTAAAAACTAAAACCTTTTAAAGTTCCTCCCTTAGGTGCCAGGGCCGGGTCAAACTGGCTGCCTGAAGCTTGCTAGAAACCAGTGGCATGGCGTGAATTGCTATATATCGATTGTTTTGCCATTTAAACCTATGGTAAAGAATCGATTATTATGGTGTCCGCTGCGAACACACCCTATTTATCGATCCTTTTCCATCGGTTTAAATGGCATAACAATCGATATATCGTAATTCACGCCACGCCACTGCTAGAAACACGTGCCCCGCGGGTCGTGTAGGGCAGTTACATACTAGCTATAGATGTTGGTTTACAAGTAAATCGTGAAAAAGAATTAGATTTCAAATTGAAGAAAGAAAATAATCGAGCGTCAGGGAATTTTTTTTTTGGACAAAAACACTTAAAAATCCCATCCCAAGTCAAACTTGGGTAAACTGACCATCTCTTCATGGGACCGGTACATATGAGCATTAGATATACGTCTACAAATACAGCATATAAAAAGAATCAGACATCAAATTCAAATAAAAAAAAAAAAAAAAGCGAGTGTCAACACAGCCGAAGATGGACGAGACGTAAGTGGGCCTCGTTCTTAACTTCTCTCCCGAATCTGTATGACACCTCACTGGCAGCGGCAGTAAAGAGCGGAACATTGCGAGTTCACGCCTCGCGCCATCGCGCCTTCAATTTTGCAGACGCAATACGGCCATCCATCAAGCACGAATAGTTGCATCTCTGCGCCGTCATCAACGCGCATCCTTTATTCCTTTCCCATTCCACTATTTCAATGGGCGACACGGCGACACCTCACTGGCACTACTGGCAGTACAGAGTGGAGCATTGCGAGCTCTCGTCTCACGCCATCGCGCTTTCAATTTTGCGTATGCATCAAGAACATCCATCAAGCGTTGTGTCGTGTCAAAGAATCTTTTTCTTGACGTGCGAGTACACCTGGAAACTCCAAGCTGGGGTCAAATTGACACTAGTTTCTTTTGTGAGGGAGTTACATAAAGATGGACAAGGAAAGAGGGGGACGAAGAAAGTGCCAGAGTTTTACCAAAAGGTGAACATTTCAAACGAAGTATTTATTACCGTCAAAAACATAGAAATAACGTAGATAAATTACAGATTACTTTATGGGATCAGTTTTCAGTCAAAAAAAATGGAACCTGGAGGAGAATCAGGCAACGTTGAGGGCAGTTAGGCTAACTGTGATTGATGTCATCCAATCTATGATGGTAAATTTTAAAAGCTTAAGACTGAAGTTTTTTGTCTTATAATCTCATTATATAGTTCCCTACTGCAATTTTTCAACTTGAAAATCTCATTCCCAGCTTTCGAGTACAAATTGATTCGCAACGAATTAACTTTTAAAAGAAAACTCTTCAGTGACTTAAAAGGAAATGATGTATAAGATAAAAATCTTCTAAATTAGTGTATTATAAAATCTAATGTAATATACTGTGGAAAGCGCGGTTAAGCAATATTCGTAATAGACCACAGAATTATGAAATATTGATAAATCGGCGAAGATGAAAATCAGACGAAAGTCTTTGTATCCACTTTAGTATCTCATCACAAGAGGTTGTCAAATTGCACGTCTAGATTTTTTTGGGATACACGTTCCTCGTTGAAAAATAGGAGAGATCCGACAAAGTGGCAACTTCGGTGCACCTTCGCTGGCAAGTGTGAAATCTCTTCCGTGCTTTCGGCGCTGATCTAAATTTGCGGAGTGTTTTTTTTTTTCTCAAAATGTTTCAGGTCGCTACCACGCCGAGAATGCACGAATTTTTGGCAGTGAACATATTTGTGAAGCGTAATTGCTCTTTTATTCAACCCCCTTAATTGCAGTCGACGAGATACTTGGCTGTTTTGTTCTCGTTGGCTTATCACTGAGCTGCGTCAAAATAGGCGGCGAGTTATTCAACTCTTCATGGGAGATTGCATACGTTGAGTGTTCTTGCGCTCAGCTGTGATTTGCAATTTCCTTTCGCCGTCCCATTAGTGAACTTTTGCGAAAATACAAGTTAGAAACTGATAATGGGACAGTTGCGCTGGTCACAGAATCGTGTTTTAATGCTTGATTCTTATAGGTTGGCAAAAAATAGTAAGATCTGTCCAAACAGCAACTTCCTAAGCTCACTATTATTTCTTCTCTTAATTGTATATTCTTCATGAGTTAATTTATCAAAATTTAGTCATTAACCAGTCCAAGATCAATCAAAGTATCATTAAACACGAAAACTTTCGATTGTAAGAGACACGTTTGGACGCATTTTACCACCATGGCGCAAAGGGCGCGAATCAGAAACAAGGTTCCGTGTTTGTTTACATTTGAATCAAGGGTTCGATATTATATCGAATGACGTAGCCACTAAATCAGTCTATTGCCAGTTTGGATCGAAAATGTATCGAAAAAGTGACCCAAGCTCGGCGCACACCGGGCTCGGAAATCGTCAACCAGAACATGGCACCAGCTCTCCCATTTACATTACGACTCTATGCACTCTATGTCCTAGACACCAAGAACTATGGCCATGCTCTTATGGAAGGAGGGCGACGATTTGCATTGGAGGATCTAGCAATTTGGCAACGCCGGATTTCCTCTATTTAAACCTATGGAAATGTATCGAATCTTGGAGGGGCCAGATGATCCGAAATGGGTACACGGACTTTATGTCCACTTTTTTACGTCCACAGACTTTTTGTCCACAATTTTTACGTCCACAGTTCTAAAGTCCACATTATTGTTAAGTCTATTACTTAAACGTCCACTAAGTTAAGTCCACAAATGTAAAGTCCACTAAAATCAAATTCAAGCGTCATATTTTAGTCCGTGTGTAAAATTATATTGACAATATGGAAATGAGAAAATTAAGAGAGAATAAGGTGTTGTATCGTAACTTATATTTTAAATGAAATGTTAATTTCTTCTTTTGATTCATCTTTTCAAATTTTCTTTGGTAAATACTTGGTTTCATTTCTATCCTTGAAATTTCCGATGTAAAATATGCCTTAAATGTACATTATTTTTTTTAATGAAATTGATTACTTCATTTTAAAAACATTTACATTTTTAAAACGTGGTAAATATTTGTAACACCTTTTCCAAGCAATGGCATCGATATGAATCTCAATGAGCCGTAGTTGTGATGAAAGAAACTATACAAAAATTAATAAAAGAGGAAAAAAACCAAGAAGCACTCAATTTTTTGTGTTTAACTTATTTGCACATCGACTTCCTTAAGTTAAATACGTCCAATTTTGAGCGTTTGGTTGCGCTTACACCACGCTGCAGCACAGTAAAAGCCCAAAACATAAAAGAATAAATTTGAATGCTTTGGAAATCATTAAATTTGACACGGAACCACTATTATATTTACAGAAAACACATTATATTTTCCGGTAGTACATATTTCTTTTTCATCAGTTTAAAAGGGAATAATCAATGCAGAGAGTGCAAACATTTCAAAATCATGAGTTGAAAAACGCTGACTCCGCGAGTTATATATTAGAGCCTAACACAGAGCGGAGCGGCGTTTTAGCAGCGCAGAACGCGCACTGGCGCCTACAAACCTAACAGGATACTTCACGCATTGCGCAACGCGTGAAGTATCCCGTTAGGTTTGTAGGCGCCTATGCGCGTGTCACGCTGATTGCCTGCCGCGCCGCAACGCTTTAAGCAACTATTTCGCGTCAGAGGCGTTGCACAGTATCCTACAAGATTGAAGGCACACGAAATAACTAGTTAAAGAGAACTTTCAATTTTGACTGCATCTGTTACTGAAAAATGTTTAATTTGGCATTGGAGCGTTTCCTAGGCTCCCGCTTTGGTTTTCATGTTATCATATCCGTACAGTGTATACATGAACATATGTTTTTATCTGCTCTTAGAGTCTGTTCTCTTTCATGACTTGATTCATGAATGAAATGTTTTTAAGAATGAAGGTAGTAGTATGCATTTATTTTTAGGTGGTTCCTGTCATTTAAATGAGAAGAAAAAAATGTGGACATAACATGTCCACAATTTGGACAATTTTGGGCATATTCATGGTTGGACATTAAATCATGTGGACTTAATAAAGACTGGGCCTAAGGTTTAGCGGACATAAATAGCGGTGGACATTTATTTAATGAACGAAAGGTAGGTGGACATAAAGTCCTGGAAGCCCGAAAAGAATCGATTGTTTACCATTGGTTTTAATGGAGGAAATTTGGTGTTGCCAAATTGCTGGAACCGCTTCTAACGATTTGGCCGCGAAATTTTTGCTATCGATGGGAGGTAGCCCCTGAATGGGCCCGTATTCACGAGGGTCCTAGACAACACGAAGTGCCCACTGGGGTGTACTCCTTAGTATCACTCTGTTCACCGACCCAAACGAATTTCATGCCAAAGAACCGAATGGTGGGCGCTGCAGAGAACAATTACTCAAGCCGCAGAGCGACGCAGTATACTACCGTGCTAAGGAAGAACACCGTATGAGCCATCAGACGTTGCCAAATTTCCTCCGACAAATCACGGATTTCAGGAAAATTTTTTAATATTTCTCCTCCAATTTTTCACGGTATTTCGTCTCTAGTTCGATCTAAAACGTCTGAAAATTTCAAGGAAAAATATTCCTAACTTACTTTATAAAAACACACTAAAATACAAAAAACAAATGGGTATACAAGTCTAGAGGAGACATAAAACAACCAGGACGTTTCGGGCCAATTACATGCCCATTCTCCACTGGAACAGAAGCTGAAAAATGTAAAGATGTCAGTTGCATGCTCATTTTCTCGTTTTAATTTTTACATTTTTTAGCTAGGTAAAGATGTCAGTTGCATGCTCATTTTCTCGTTTTAATTTTTATATTTTTTAGCTTATGTTCCAGTTGAGAATGGGCATGTAAATGACCCGAAACGTCCTGGTTCTTTTATGTCTCCTCTAACCTTGTATACCCATTTGTTTTTTGTATTTTAGTGTGTTTTTATAAAAAAAAGTTATGAATATTCCCCCTTGAAATATTCAGACTTTTTAGATCAAACTAGAAACAAAATACTGTGAAAAATTGGAGGTTGTCTCCTCTAGCCTTGTATACCCATTTGTTTTTTGTATTTTAGTGTGTTTTTATTGTTGTCTGTAGTCGGGCTATTGTGTCTCTCTCTTTCTTTATAAATAGAAATTTTATCGGTGGAAATTCGGCAACGTCTGATGGCTCATACGGCGTTCTTCCTTGGCACGGCAGTACGAGCTTCCCGTTGAAGCGCAAGCCTTGCCCTTGCCTCTCCACTCGACGACAGCGGGCCGCAAATCGTCACAACTACAAAGCGCTGCACATTTCCTAAACGGCCGCCGCGAAATTCCGGAATTACGCGATACGGCGCGCTTTTAATTATTGTAATGAGTTATCGACCGAACAGGCCGCCCTGGCGCGATTCCTCCGGCGCGGACTTGTTTACACCATCCCCGCCGAGAACGGTGGCCCCTCCTCTTTTCTTTTCTTCGCCTGTGCAACACAAATGTTTATTTTGGTGATTTACGGAGCCCTAAACTCCTCAAATTTGATTTACACGGACCCGGGTCCGGAGAGGGCCGAATCGCCGTTCGCCGTCAGCCAACGACCGCGGCGCTTACGTCCGCGCTCGCCTTTTGGCGGGAATCCCAGTCGGACCCCGGCAGTGGCGTGGCGTGAATAATCGATTATCGATATCTCGCCATTTAAACCTATGGTAAAGAATCGATTACTAAGGTGTTCGCTGCGAACACCCTGATAATCGATCTTTTTTCATAGGTTTAAATGGCATATCAATCGATGTATCGCAATTCACGCCACGCCACTGGACCCCGGGGCTCGGACCTCGTCTCCGCGGATTTTTTGCACACGACTCTCCGCCGCCCGCCAATTGGACGTAATTCTATCAAACGGAACTAAGAGCATTATGACGTGAGCCCTGTTATGCATATATTCTAATGGGTCTCAGGGCCCATGTCTTAATGCACATAGTTCCGTTTGGCATCAGAAATACGTCCAATTTTCTCCAAGGGATGCACGCGTACATGCATGCTCGCGGAACAACAATAATAATGAGAGCAGAAAAAACAAACCACTCGTCATGAGTCAGTTGCCATAGGCGGAACCGAGAAGTGGTGGAGCCGGGGGAGGAGCAGGGTCCCCTCTTGCAGCCGGCTGATTGTCGCGATGGAGGTGTTGCATGTGTGAGGGATTTGCGATTTGACTGTTGATTCTTATGTAAAAGTTTGCGGGAAACACGATGGTGCCACTGGTTTTCTATGAAATCAACTCCCAAGCTCAAAAAAAGCTCTCAAAGTGAGGCGAAAATGGAGGGGATATCCCACGCTATCCTGAGAGTCCACCTCTACATCAAGATAAACTCTCCATGCAAAGATAGGGAGCAAATGCATGATGCCGTGTCTTCATTTTTGGACGCTGGCGCCTACAAACCTAACAGGGATACTTCACGCATTGCGCAATGCGTGAAGTATCCCTGTTGGGGTTGTAGGCGCCAGCGTCCCCAAATAGAGTGGCAACTCTGCTAATGTATTTGCTCCCTATCTTTGCATGGAGAGTTTGTTTTGATGTAGAGGTGGACTCTCAGGGTAGGGAGGGATATCCCCTCCATTTTGGCCTCAACTTGAGAGCTTTTTTTGAGCTTGCGAGTTGATTTCAGAGAAAACCAGTGGCACCATCGAGTCTCTCGCGAACTTTTACATAAGAATCAACAATCAAATCGCAAATTCTTCACACACGCAACATCTCCGTTGATAGACAAAGAGGTCACAAGGGATATGGAGGGATCCTATCGGAGGAAACGGGTGATTGCAATGGATATAGGAGGTAGGTAATAGGCTAACTAGCGGCAACCCACGATAGACCCTAGTTAGTTCATCATTTACCCCCTTTGTCTATCAGAACCACCCATTTCAACCAACAGCATCACTCCATACTCCCTATGTCTTCTGTGTCTATAGCATTTTTTACTGATTTTGACAATCAGCCCACTGGCCAGAATCAGAAAGAAGAAAGAGAGGAAAATGCCGGCAGAACACAACCCTCTCAGGATTGAAACAGTTGTCCTGTCAGTATGAAACATTGTAATTGTGGCTTGGAGGACAAGGTGCATAAGTAAGGTTTTCGCTATTTCGAAAAATAAGTGTTTGAAATTTCGAAAAATAAGTGTTTGAAATTTCGAAAAATAAGTGTTTGAAATTTCGAAATTACATGGATCCTTATGGTGGAAAGGAAGTTCAAGCTGACTTTTGAATGCTCAAAAATTGGAACTTGGGAGCAAATTTTTCCTCAGAATATGCATTAAGACTAGTTTTAATTGAAATTATTAATATCTCAATTTTTTCAAAAACTGCACTGAGGCGCCTTGTCCTAAAAGCCCAGTGTTGTTCAGTGTTGAAGTATTGTCACTATCCCATGGACGGGTTAGTTGAACGTGAACATGTCTGTCTCCGCGATATGGTGGGTTTACCATTTGCACTGCATTTTGCAATTTGGACCTATAAATTCTGGCCCGGTTTAAAAACAACGTATGCGCCATTAGTTTTCCTGTGCACATACGTGGTTTTTCAGATGAGCCAGAATTTATAGTTCCAAATTGCAATATGCAGTCCATTTATACCCTCAAACACGCTGAATATCTGGCTGGAAACACACATCGGAACAATATGCGTAATGGTGTAATGTGTGAAGTATCTCTTCGATGTCGAAGGCGCTGAAAATGCTGCGGCGTACTTGCCGGCAAGCTGTTAGTTGCCCACGATAACTTAGATTGTGACGTTGTTTCTCGCAGTATAATCGTGTTGTCAACTATTCGTGGAGCTCATATTGAAAATAAATATGTTTTGAACAGAACCTTCTTACGGAACTGGAGTCAACTGAACTGGGTAAAATATTTGCCATTAGTGGGTGAAACTTTAATAATGGCCACACGGTGGTAACTGTCAGAAGTAATTGGAAACGAATAATAGAAAGCTCATTATTTCCGCTGAATATGTATGAAATACATTTGTTTACCTCTGAGTTATCTGTTCGACATCCGATGCCTGACTCCAATGGCAAAGAAAGTGGAAACAATAATTTGTCTGTCAGGTGGGTACGTAGCCAAAGTGCTATAAATGGAAACATCTTACATTTATACTCCTTCCTAGTCACAAAGTGCCTACCAAAGTTGTTATTGTTAATGGAAAAATGTATTTTCATTTATTTTTCAGCATCTAAAGGTCCTGGCGATGGCAATTATGCCGAAAAGCTTCGACCAAAAATTATAATCGAATAAAGCAGTTTTATGTAGGTTAATACTTGCACGTTTTTAGCACTTTGGCTACATACCCTCCTAACAAATTAATTGAGTGCTACTACCAACTTGTTAAAAATTAATCATAACTTGTCGAAGAGCCTGACTTTAACGGAGAAACCAGGCCGTTCACATGGTAATTCTCAGTTTTGAAGTATCCACTATATGAGTTTAAATTTAAAGGCCAACTTGAACCTTTCTTAACTACAATGTAACTGCGTCAACCCCTCCTGATGAAAAGAGCTTCCTAAGGAACGTCTACGAATACGACCCGGCGGACTCTACAGCCCGGGACCTGAAATAGTTTCGTTTCACCTGAATCGGAATATCCAGCCGCGGTAAGTGGGTGCTGTCTGCGGACTTGAATAAATCCCCGACGCGCCGGAGGCTGCCGGATTTCATCATAAAACAACTCGTTTTCTATCGATCATCACGGAAAAATCCTGAAAATCTCACACAACTTGTCAACCCTGTCGCTGACAGACGGGCCATAAATCCACACTCGGCTCGGCTTCAAAGCAAGCGGGCTTTGCATTGCGGAGTCGTCGACACGGCTGCCTAATTTCCGGGGGAAAACATCAGGTTTCCTCGATCCACGGCGGCTCCAGCCGCAGAACTGGCAACGTCGCGCGAACTGCGTTTTGGCACACAATTTTTTCGGGAAAAATGATTTATCACCGCTCTCGCATCATATGTTCGATGTTGTGGCCGCGCACAATCTGTTGTTCGGAGAGTGTTCGAATTTAAAATATAGTTGTAGGAAGTTGTTTTATAAATAAAAAAACTTTATCCGCGGCGAAAAGCTCCGAATTCGCGCGCGTAAAAATATAGGCGAGGCAGCTTTCGCTCCTGCTGTACCTCGATCGGTGTCTATTTGACACAGTTTTATTGATTTTCGCGCTGTTTTCGCCGTCTTCCGGGGTTTAAATTATGAAAGCATCACCGGAGACAGGGGATTTCCGCAGCCTTCGTCATTGCTTACGTTGTTTACTCAAGGTCATACTCACGATAAACGCGCGAAAAATTGCCGGGCCTAAAAATTTAATTACCGTACTACATTGACTTCGATGCTGCTCGAAAATTTTGCGAAAATTTCTACTGTCAATTAGATGGATTTATTGGAATCGTAGTCTGACCAATTATTCGGAAAAACACGCATTTGGATGATCTTGTTGATTTTTTTTTTGTAACACAAGTAATGAGAACTTTGTGATGGAATCATTAGAAAGTGTCAGCGATTTAGACCTTGAAAATAAGGCTACTCGTTTTTCGTCTATTTTTCCTCGTCTTTTTCTGACTTTGCCATAAATATCTGGAGCTTCTGCGCTACAAAGAAAGATAATTTTTAATTAAGTTGATCTGTTAATGAAGAAAAATCATGAATGACATCATTTGAACAAAAGCTTTTACAATAATGCACTTTGAATGTATGTTAAGCATGCATTGCTCTTATTAAGCCAGACCCTAGTTTTCTCCGACACAGACAATTACGAAGAAAAAATTAAATGAAAATAATAATAATTTGTCAATATTTTTTAAAGACAGGTCTCTTTCAGGTGCATGAAAAAAAAGTTAAATAAAAGAATAGAAAAAGCTGAAAGCGTTTCGCGTTTATTGATTTCCTTTTTTTGTACGTTGGAATGAAAGCGCAAGAAAATATATGCTCTTTTTTTTTTCATTTAAAAAAAAAATAAATTTTTTTGACACATGTCTGCAGTATAGGATTCACACGATTTCTTGGATCCATTTATTGTCGCTTTACCTGCACAAGTAAACTTAGTTTAACATTGTTATGCGACTCACACTGCACAGTGTCTGGTGCTTATTGCATTATTTAAAAAAAAAAAAAAAAGAAAAAAAAAAAACTGAGTGACAAGCTCAAAAATTGAGTTATTTTCTCTTTTTCTGCACTTTCTTCATTGGTAGACAATTCTTTATCGATCATTTAATTATGGATGGACCGAAAATAAGCAGATAGAAAGCTTTAGGCAGAGAAAGTAAACATTTCAGAAACTTGCTCCTCGCATATAGATACTGTATTTGAAACAAATAAAAAATAAATAAATAAACAATATATCACTACCTCGTCAGTGGAGACATGATCTAGCGCTAGTGTCTGTTTTGGCGGATTTAATTTCATTAAACAAGAGTGACCTGTCCTAGCGGCTCCTTTACACCCTACGGAAAAAAGATAAAAGCGTAAATAAGAAATCAAATAAGCTGAATCAAGCGTCTAGAATTGCCTTGCGGCCTAACTTCCTTGTTTGATTACGTGATGAGAGATTTGATTTATATTTCTAATCTTGGCAAGCGACTTGTCTAGTAGGGAAATGTATAAATCGTCGCTAAACGACGAATTAAGCGACACTATTTCATGAGAAAGTCAGGTAGGGCGAGAAATGAACCGTTCAAAATGAAATTTTTAGACTAAAACTATTTCAGAAGACTAACAGAATGCGGAAGCGTTAGGGATAAAATGGACGCTTCAGTTAGTGGCGCGGATTAAGGGTTCACCCTTCGCATAGCCTTATTTTTATGAATTATTGTGCAAATTATTAAAGTGGCATCTCCTAAGGCATCCACGCACAGAGATGGAAAGTGAAATTTTACGTTTTGAAATTTCATAAGCCTCGAATAAATTTCACAACAGTTGAAATGTATTATTTTTTTTTTTGAATTATTGATTGAACCTTTGAACGTCTGAAAGCGTTTCAGATGGTCTTTCTGTTGATGCTGCGGTGTTATGCTACTCTACTGAAGGTGCCAGACACAAAGAGGGGGCAAAAAGGGGAGTTTAGAGAGAAAAACCCCAACCTAACCTCTAAACTAAAAGCAAACATATGCAACGCGCGAATGTTTTAGGCTTCTGGTAAAAAATTTCAAAATTTAGAATCACTGTTTCTAGGCGTTTCTAAGCCTCCTGAATGTATCCCCAGAAGTTTCAATATATTTCATGAAATTTTCCATCTGTGTTCACGCAGGATATATTTCAGGATTTTTATTTCCGGAAAAATATGGAAATTATTCTTACGCCGTGAGACTCACGGATTTTTAACAATCTCAGCGTTAACAGTGCGTCCAGCAAATTGGCAACATTGTTTTCCTCCATTTAAACCTATAGAGATGTATTTCGGGTGCTCCGACAAGAATCGATTATTTAATATAGCTTTAAATGTAGGAAATCCGGTGTTGCCAATAAATTACTGGATCTGCTTCTGTGTCATCATTGCCACTTGTTGAATTATTTAGGTATCGGAAGTACTTTCCCACCAGTCAACACGGGAAAAATGGAACTGCTTATTTAACAATTTTGTAGTTAAAAAAAGTTTCCAACATGTTTCAATGTAGATTTTACAATAAAAAAATACTAACCTAACCACCTCCGTGGTTGAATTGGCTTCTTACTATTGTGAAATATACATTTGGACGTATTTCTGTCAAACGGAGCTATGTGCATTCAGACATGAGCCCTGAGACTCATAAGACTATATGCATAACAGGACTCACGTCACAATGCACATAATTCCGTTCGGCAGAAATTCATCCATTTGAAACATGTCGAACATATTTTTTCACAATTTAATTGTTAAATTAGCATTTCATTTTTTCCGTGAATGACGGGTTAAGGCTTGCATGACTGCTCATTGATCCAAATTCCATAGATGGGACTCCATAAGCATTGTAAAAATTGCAGAACACGTAGCTCGATCGCAAACTTTCAAAATCTCCTCTAGTGCTCAATTTTTTCCAAAAAAAAAAAAAAGGAAAAAACCCCATGGACGTCACTCTTCGAAATCTTTACAAAACATTCTGAAGAGAACGAAGAGAAACCAGTAAAAATTCCAAGACACAAGAGCCATTGGTCTCTCTTCAGTAAAAATTAAACTGTGACAAGAAATCTTCAACCTTGCAAACCGAGATACGTGTTTTGTGACTTCTAGCATTGATATATGTCGGTAAATTTAATGATTCTATAATTCGAATGTATTCAGAAAAATGGAGACAAGAGCCGTTAAATAGAATTTTTTATTTCAAACCGTCACCTCCCTCCCCCTCTAAACAATAGTATTGATGGCTCCCATGATAATTTTAAAGTTGTTTCGTCTCTGGAGGTAGCTTAAAGTACTTAAGCAGACGTTTTTCGTCAACACTCACTTAAAGTAAACTGACTCCCAGTCTAGCCCAGTTCCGTGCCCTGCTACAGTGATGCCGGAGTTACGGTCGCGAGATATTGATATTCTTGTCGTAATGGGTCAATAGGTCAGTTGCGTTAGTCACAGGATCGTATTTTGATGGTTTAAGCATGTAGATTAGAAGAAAACAGAGAGATCCATTCAAACGCAAAGTGTCTACGTCCAATATAAAAAGAGATATCGCCCATCGAAAACACGGCGTATTACGTCATCTACCGCGGTTGTTCGTACCATGGTTTTTTCACCTTGGTTTCGCCTATCAAGGAATATGAACATTTATACTGGTTGTTCCTGTTCGACGTGAACACAGAAAAGACCAAGGTGGAAGAAACCATGGCATGCACTCCTGTTGTAGATGATGTCATGCGCTGTGTTTTTCGATGAGCGATATCTCCGCTAATATTGGTTGTAGAATTTGACGTACCTATGTAGAGAACATATTGATTTTTGCTACTCTATCAGACAAACCTTCATCTGTGACATAGTATGCAACTGATACACTGAGCTTGTCAAATATTCGTATTTTGATTATTCCAGAGTATAGATCAGCAAAAAATGATGAGATCTGTCCAAACACCAAATTTCCACCCTCGATATTAATAAATTAAGGTATTGCCCTCCAAGGAACATTGTAGCAATCCGTCTGACGTCATCCATGGTGCATTACATGGTTTCCTATACTTTGGTTTCACTCACATTTTAAGTAAAGGAACCAGTGCAAATGTGTGTGCCAATAATTGATAAATTCAAGGTGGAAGAAACTATGATACGTAGACTACCACAGTGGATGACATCATTCATATACGGTGTTTTCGAGGGGCGATAGCTCAGGGCAATTGGATAGCGCATCTAAATGCGGTTCTGTGATCTGCGAAACTGAGCCATTGTTGTACTTTTAAAATTAAATGTCTGCCAGCGAAACTCGGTGAAAAAATTGTGTAGATATATTCCGGTTCGATAAGTCCGCTCTCTTTTTGTGCCGTAGTATCTTGATTTATTTTGCGCTGAAAGTTCCGTACTTTTGAAGGATGCCTGCCATTCCTAATATGATGGAGCGCCTTCAATTTCGTATGATACTCTGCAATACCTCTGGTGTGAAATAGTTGCTTCAAGCGCCGTGGCACGCTGCGGCGCGGCGGGCGGGCAGCCAGCGCGAAAAGGCAATGCGTGAAGTATCCCTGTTAGGTTTGTAGGCGCTAGTGCGCGCTTATCGCTGGCAGCACACCGCGCCGCTCCGCTCTGTGTTAGGCTCCAATATCTAATCTCGCGGAGTCAGCGTTTTTCAACTCATGATTTTGAAATGTTTGCACATCCTGTAAGGATTATTCTCATTTTAATTGATAAAAAAAATATGTATTAAAGGAAAATATAATGTGTGTTTTGTAAATATTGTGGTGGTTCCGTATCAAACTTAATGATTTCCAAAGCACACGAATTTCTACACAATGTCTTATAGCCTTTTATAGCCGATGGCGATAAAGTGTAAAGCCCGGCGATAGGAACTAAAGCCCGGCTGTATACTTTTTTATCGCTTCGTATAGCCCGGCTATATGATTTGCTCCGCTTTCTACAGCCAGCTGTATGATTTTCTATTGCCTTCTTTACCAGGCTATAAGAATTCCTAGGGTATTTTGAAACGCAGCTCCTATCGCCAATTTTTACCAGGGGCTGCCTGGTTTTGATACTCCTTAAATGATTTTTTTAATGATGGTTAACTGTAATTTTCTGTGCCTTTTATTTTGTAAATTTTTGTAATATTCTCAAATGCTTTCCTATGATCTTTAATGTATCTATATTTATGTGTAAATTTAAGGGTTCTTTTTTTGGACAAGTGTTGTGAGCCACACCATGTGGCATTTATATACACTAATGTTAAATAAATAAGTAAAATAAATATTATTATTTGATTATAGTTGAGAAACATTTTGCGTGGATTGGCATCGCTGCTCGGTCATCCTAGTTCACAATAGACACGATACGGCCCATTCGGCTGCCAGCCAAGTTTCCCATGAGTTACTGTGTTATTAATTTTTAACTCATTCGCCTAATTATCATTACTCTGTTATACTTTTTTGTTCTATTTCATGGTTCATGATGTTGACAAGAAACCAGGAAGTGGAAACTTCATTCAATACCTAAAAATATGAAAGGAATGGATTTTATTTAGTACCCTACTTGCAGATTATGGGATTAGTTAAAGAATATGACGAAACTACGAAATTACGAGAGGACTTCCGATTTTTTAGGTGACAAAATACTAGGATGCTGAGTTGACGTGGAGGTTAGGCTCCACCCACTGATCGGGCACATAGGGTTCTCCTCTGCCCCATCAGCCATGCTACGTGGTGCTTTTGAGACCATCACATTCAGACTCTTTGGGACCGATTAACGGAGAAAACATATGTTTCCCAAGGCCTCTACATTAATTTAACGTCCTGGTTTTTTTTGGAGAGGGTCTCTGTCCCCCGCTTTTACGGGTCGGTATTTCGGAAAAGGGTCGACTTATTGGTTTCAAGTAAAGTTATAATTTATCGTAATTTTTGATTTTGATACAAAATTTGTAGCGTTTTGTCTCGAATCCAAGCTTTCATAATCATTAGGGCCCTCTTTCTACCCTCCAGCGGAATTTGGCGGGTTTTAGGAGTCCTGGGGTACGATGAAATTCGAATTTCTTGGGGTTGATCCTGATCTCGTCCGACCTGAGATAACCGAGAAAAAAGCCTGGCACGGGTCGTGTGGGTCACCCTGTATGAGTTCACGAAACCTTTGGGTGCTCAGCACCTTACATGGCTCAACCTTGATTCATGATGGACGATGCATAAAATTTAAAATTCAGCAACTCGCGATATTTTGAGAAATTTTACTGTCGCAATTGCAAGGACTGGAGCACTGACAGTCGTTGAAATGACAGTCGTAAAGCTAGCCGGGCGACTTAAGAGGGAATGTCTGTTATAAATTCGCTAACAAGCAGCGAAGAGAGTTAGAACGAGGCATTAATGATGTTTCAAAGAATAACACCGAGGATAGCTGACGATCTCGCGTAGAATTCGGAAAAGTTCGAGAATGTCGATACAAGCGCTTCGTAAATTTGAACCTTTCCGATCGAGGTTTACTTGGATTGCATTTTGCAAAAAGGAATTAAGAGCATTTCAATGTTGCTAGGATTATACAACTTACATTATTTGCAATTCATTTACTGAAATCATGTGAAAAAAAATTGTACAAAGACAATTTTCGTCTTAAATTTACAGTTTATTGGGAGTAAGGGTAAAACTTGACTTGATGATCAATTTATGTTTGCAAGGTAGAAAAGCTGCACAATTTTAGCAACTTTGGAATGCTCTTGGCTCCTTTTTTGCAAAATGCAATCCACTTGTATAAGAGTGGAACAAAATTATTAATCTGGTGTGGGGAGGGAAAGGGGTCGCGGGTACCCATTTGGGCATAAACCGTTTCTCGTGCCTTTAACTTAAAAATATGATAAAAACGCCGTTGGTATAAGTATTCGAACGTTGCCAAATTTCTTCTTAAAAAGTATTAAATTTCCGAAAAAAAGTTATGAATATTTTTCCTTGAATGTTTCAAATCAAATTACGAACAAAATCCTCTGAAAAATCGAAGGAGAAATATTCACAAATTTGCCTGAAAATTCGTGATTTTTCGAGAAATTTGACAACGCCCGATGGCTCATGCGACATTCTTGCTTAGTATGACAGAACAAGCCGGTAGCGTTCAGCTTAATGACAACTCTGCAAGAATTCTATCTTAACAAGGACGGAGAGCCGTATACTGAACTATAACCTTTTTCACTTTTCCATTTTCAAACAGGACTTGATGTACCCTTCCGAATATAATTCTTGTATAAATTTGTGGTTCCGGTAAAACCAATCTAAGAAATTCAATGAAAGATACCACAAACATGATAAATCCCATTAACCATAACTACATCAAGGTAATGAGTTAAACTAGGATTTTATCTATTTCTAGAGGTCTACAAGGCCCAGCTATAAAATTTTGGATGAAGGTAATCTAAGTCCTGATAGTGCATACCATAAGCAATGCAATCATGCCTCATCCATCGCATGCTTTTTCATAAGCGTGCGAGGGGGAAATCGCCGTATTAGCATTCGAGCGGTGCCAAATGTAATTAAAATATATACGAACTTTTCAAGGAACTTTTAAAAATAGTTTGTAAAATTTGCAGAGGATTTTTGGCGGAATTTTATCTCGCAATTCCCAAGACGTCAAGAGACGTTTCCTTAGATTTCCGCAGAAATGAATGTTTAATCGGAAGAAATTTGGCGACGGTTGATTGTTCATACGGTATTCTTCCATACCATATGTAACCTCAGTATTTTTTAATGATTGTCTGGTGAACTTACCATTTCATAATGGCCTGGCTTGAATCTGTCGCCAGTCTTGAGGTAAAATCCTTGAAAGGTAAGCCAGCGCACAAAAATATTGAATACAATTGAACAAATAGTACCTGAAATTGAATATGTGTCACTTCAATGTATATACGAACGGAAGCTTAATTCTTCCGGATCAAATGAGACGCACTTATGAGAAAATTACACACAATTCCCAACCGCGTTCTTACAGTTTACAAGAATTAAGTTTAGATTATCACTGAACACATATTATTTACGGCAATTATTTTATCCCAATCGCAACAACTTAATGGAGATTCGAAATTGATTGAACAAAAATCACGTTTATAGAATTGTTCCTAGTTTCTTTCCAAGAGCAGACACTTTTTCAAGTCGAAAAATATGCAATTTTCAATCCGAAGCGTAGTGTCAATTGTCCTCGTTTCTTTTAATCTACGAAGCACTCGAGGACAACTTAAATGCAGCTTCCGGCATACAAAAAAATTGGCTGTGAGAATATTCCAAACTCTTTACGAAAAATTCAACACAGAACTTGTAATTTTTTAAAAGCGATAACTACTACTTTAGCGTTTTTTAAACTACTTCAGAAATGTTTCAAGTCAGGAAGTATATAGTACCAAAAGATTCTTCCAAAAAAATCTGATAGAAATTATGAAATTGCCTATCAACTATCAGTACATAAACTGTCTTTTGGAGAATGAATTTTCCACAATTTTTTTGAAAAACGCAGCACAAACTTCGAAATTTTCCGTAACGACAGAAAGCTGCGGCGACAGCGTGTAGGTAAATTTACGTTAAAATCCACCGCGATTTTTCCGGAAACTAATCTCAATTTACCCCGTACCGATTTTCGAGTTTCAATTATGTAAAAGCTTAAATAACAAGCGAACAGACGCGAGCAGAACTACAACTTCTAAAAGCGAAACAACTTTGGTTTAAAAAAAATTGACCAAAAAACGGCGGATCCCGACTCTTGCGAGCGCACAGCCGGACCCTGGGAGCGCGGAAAATTTGACGGGGAAACCGGCGCGAAAATTTCGGAGCCTGGATACGCGCACAGCGCTCGGCGAGCGACGAAAATTTGTTGCAGGCCGGCTCGAGCCTCCGCGTTGCTTGGGCGAACAACGGAGCACACACAATATTTCAACCACTTGCCAACACGTGAGCCCCCGCCCCCCGCCCGCCCGGGGTTCCGTGTTACCCGAGTCCCGTCCCGGCGGCGGGTCGGCCCCGACAAATTGGCACTAATGACCGGGCTGACGTCACTGGGTCCAGCCAGTCACCGCTCTCTGCCTGCTCCTTGATTGTTGAATCGTTATCGAATGACCTTGATCGATATATGGCATTGTGAAGATAGGGAGTTATCGATCAAACTCATTCGATTACGATTCAGCAATCGACGCGCAGGTCTGCCTAGATCAACGAGGACAGGACGATGTCGTTAGACCTAGAGAAGGTTTTTCGATCTCGATCGGGGGCCAGGCCAGGCTGCCTTCGAAACTGGACCAGAAACAGTGGCAGTCAGCCTCCTGTGATGTAGTGGTTGTTGCTCTAGCTTTATGATCGGAGGTCCCGGGTTCGATTCCCGGTCAGGCGACCCGAGTTTGTAGGTCTCAAACAATGGTTGCCTGCATTGGTGGATCCAGCAAATTAGTAAAATTGTCTTTTCTCCATTTAAACCTATGGAAATGTATCGATTCTTGAAGGGGCCAGGTGCTCCCTCAAGAATCGATTATTTAGCATAGGGTTCAATGGAAGAAATCCGGTGTTGACAAATTGCTGGATCCGCCTCTGGTTGCCTGGGACTGGTTGTTCAGTAGGAACGGAGGGGAGGGGTGTGGCAAGACTAAAGCGCGGGATTATAACCATTGTGGCCAATTTGAAGTAGGGGGGCAAAAAGTAGCTAGAATTTTTCTCTAGCGAGGGCAAGGGTCAAATTCACCTGAAATTTGAAAGGCTTGGAGGACAAGGCGTACAGTGCAGTTTTTGAAAAATTGAGATATCAATGATTTCAAGTAAAACTAGTCTTAATGGATATTCTGTGAACAATTCGCTCCCAAATTCGAATTTTTAAGCATCAGAAAGTCAGTTTGAGCTTTCTCTCCGCCATAAGGATCCGTGTAATTTCAAAATTTCAAACATGTATTTCTCGAAATAGCAAAATCTGCTCCTATGCGCCTTGTTCTCCAAGCCCCTCAGTTGAAGCCTTAATCCTGATTTCCTGAACATGTATGATTGTCCTCTTTGGTCGATGAATCGACGGATTTTAATATTGAAATAAAATACCTCTTACTCGAGGGGTGATTACGGCCCTTGATTTGTATTCATGGGCTAGAGTAAATTTTCGGCACACATTTGGTAAAAGTCTTGAAGTGAGATTCGGGGTGTTCGGACCCTATGGATCCTTATGGCGGGACGCAAGTTAAAACTGACTTTTTGATGCTTAAAAATTCGAGTTAGGGAGCGAATTGTTCACAGAACATCCATTAAGACTAGTTTTACTTGAAATCATTGATATCTCAATTTTTTCAAAAGCTGCATACATGCGCCTTGTCCTCCAAGCTCCTCAATTGTAATTTCGATAGCTCCAATTTCAAAGTCAGCAAGCGGGAAAGTTCAAAAATGTCTCGAATACGTTTGGGAAAATATTAAAATGATAAAGAATTTTAGGGATGAAAGTCTTACAAAACTACTGCTCACTTGCTAGCTGCTTGTCCGCTAGTTCTTTTGAGTTCAATAATTTTTTCATTACCTTTCCGAAAACGCGTAAAAATAATAATATCCAAGACTTAATATCAGTTACTATTTCTGCTCTTCTGAACAAAAAAACAAAAATGAGGATACGCCTTCTCATCAGCGAACAGCTTACTTTTCCATAAAAAATCACCAATGGGATTATACCGTCAACAAATCCTCTCTGAAAGTTGGCGGTGCCTGTACTATGTATTGTCCTTTTGGCTCCAAATCAAACCGAAAATTTGTATTTTCGGTAGGCCTCTATCTGTTAATTTGTTTCTTCGTTAATCTAGAGCACAGATCAACTCAAATATTGGACAATCGAACGTGATGAGAAATTAGTGGGCGTGATTTGAATTAATTGGTGTCTAAGCCGACGAGGGGTGTGACGATATCAGGAAAGAAACATGTGAAAATTCTGTCATTGCCTCATCATCCAGCTGGAGGTCACTCTTTGTTGCTTACGGTCAACTTTTCAACTTAGTCTTTGATTGAGCTATTTTAAATCCCTATAAAATTAGAAATTTCAACAGTTTTTTCCATGCAGTAGAAAGAGATAGTCACTCAAGACATATCCCTCTGTATTCACAACATCAATATAATGTCCTCCAAACATTCCATAAGACAGGAATGTCTGAATATGTCTTTACACACTAATGGCTGTGGAAGCCGTACTTACGGGCTATATTGGAATATCGTCCGCGTTTCGGGCTCAGACGCCGAAAGTTCGGGGTGTAGCACCCGGAGCAGTCAAAGCTACGGCTTCAGGACCCGGAACTTTCGGCTCCTGAGCCCGGAACGGACGGTATATCTTTTCGCCCGTAACTTTTCTTTCAGTACATCGATTGCCACATCAAAGTCATCGATAGTTCGATATTCGATACACAATTGGACGTATTTCTATCAAACGGAACAAAGTGCATTATGACGTGAGCCCTGTTATGCACATATTCTTATGGGCCCCAGGGCTCATGCCTTGATGCACATAGTTCCGTTTGGCAGAAATGCGTCCAAGTGTCGAGAGCATGACATTTTCTTTAAAAGTAAACAACCGTTATGGATGTCCGCAGTTCGCACGTCAAAAATTACGCCTGCATTTTTTGCACGGCTCGGTTCAATTTAGTTGCAATACAAAGGATAAACAGTCGAGAATACATTTTATTTTATGTTTAGCGCCACCCACGAGTAAGATGGGGTTCAGTGCACTGAGTATCCGCCGGTGAGGCTGGATGCCTCCCGCCGGCCAAGCCAAAGCCGATATACCGGCGTCGATTTATTAATGGCCAATTATTGACGTCGCGGGAAGGGGAGGGGGCAGAGCTCGGCGCAACGTGCCAAAAATCGAGCAATTAATGTACTTGGGGGCCTGAAAAGCGCACTCGTAAACGCCTCGTAAAAGTTCATACCCTCTCCGTTATGTCTTCACCTCTCCCGTTATACACACTGCCTTACTTTACCTTTTTCGTTCACTCCGTTTATTGATTGAGTATCCATCACACGTACCAGCTGGCTGATTATTGAAATTGGTAGACAACACTGGAAAAAAAAAAAAAAAAAAAAAAAAAAAAAAAAAAAAAAAAAAAAAAAAAANAAAAAAAAAAAAAAAAAAAAAAACGCATTGGATCTAGAGTCCAGACTATACTGAAAATATTGACAAGAAAAAATTCTGTAGATTCAATCAGATTTTTGCTTACATCAAAAGGAGATCCGCTTAATAAGAGACTTGATTCTTGATTTAAGCTAGATTCTGATTGAATCAAGAGTACTTTTTCTTGTCGATGTTTTTAAGAGTCTGGACTCTAGGTCCAATGTGTTTTTTTTCCAGTGTAGGGTTATTTTGTCTTTTACCTCCCGTATTAACCAGCGGGCTGATTATTGAAATTGTAGACAACACTGGAAAAAAAAACGCAGTGGATCTAGAGTCCAGACTATTGAAAACATTGAAAAGAAAAAATACTCTTGATTCAATCAGACTTTTGCTTAAATCAAAAGGAATTCCGCTCAAATTAAGAGGCTTGGTTCTTGATTTAAGCTAAAATCCGATTAAATCAAGAGTATTTTTTCTTGTCGATGTTTTTAGGAGTCTGGACTCAGATCCAATGTGATTTTTTTCCAGTGAAAGCAATATACAAAGAAGACAGAAAGGATATGGAGGGATCCTATTGGTGGAAACGGGTGGTTGAAATAGACAAAGGAAGTAGGTAATGGACTGACTAACGGAAAATCACAAGGGACCCTTTAGTTAGTCCATCATTTATCTTCTTAGTCTATGAGAACCACCCATTTCAACCAATATAGCATCGCCCCATACTCCCTACGTCTTCTGCGGTTATAGCATTGTTTATCGATTTCGACAATCAGCCCGCTGGCCAGAATCAGAAAGAAGAAAGAGAGGAAAATGCCGGCAGGACACAACCCTCTCAGGATTGAAACAGTTGTCCTACCAGTATGAAACATTGTAATTGTGGCTTGGAGGACAAGGCGCATAAGTGCGGTTTTTGCTATTTCGAGAAATACGTGTTTGAAATTTCAAAATTACATGAATCCTTATGGCGGAGAGAAAGTTTAAATTGACTTTTTAATGCTTAAAAATTGTAATTTGGGAGCGAATTTTCCACAGAATTGCATTAAGACTAGTTTTACCCTAAAATCATTATTATCTCAAAAACTGAACTCATGCGCCTTGTCCTCCAAGCCCTTCCATTACGATTTACTGAAATTGTCTAAAAGAGAATTTTCAGTGTTGGGGTATTGCCATCTGTCATTTAGACAGGTTAGTAGAAACGTGCCCGCCTTTGCGAGGTGGTGGGTTTACTATTTATATCCTCAAACACGCTGTATATCCGCCAGGGAAGAAATTGACGATATGCGTAATGGTGTAATTTGTGAAGTATCTCTTCGATGTCGAAGGCGCTGGAAACGCTGTGTTGCGCTGCTTGCCGGCGCGCTGTTAGTTGCCCCACGATAACTCTAACTGAGACGTCTCTCGGAATATAATCGGGTTGCCAACTATTCGTGGGCTCATTGAAAATAGTTATGTTTTGACCAGAACCTTCTTGCGGAACTGGAGTTTGCGGACCTGGTAAAAATATTTGTCAGGTTCCGCAGGTTTCCTAACCTCACGCAGTATCTCTTAGGGGCCGCTTAAGCACTACGTAACGCACTTTTTCCGATTTTTTTACCCCACCCTCCCCCTGTTGCAACGCATCCCTAACGCAGCCCTACACCTCCCCCCCCATTTTGAATTACGTGACGCTGCCCCCCTCCAATTTCCAAAAAATTACCGAACAGATGTATGCGGGAAGGGCGGGATTTTTAATTTGTTGCACTTTTTTTCAAAAATTTGTTCTCCTTCGGCTCGGATTTCTTAAGGTCCAGTTACACGATCAAATGGAGCCATCAAATTGGGCCTCTCATTGGTCGCATCCTCGCTTCAGGTCTTTTTCCACCAATCAGAGCTTCAGTTTGATGGCTCAATTTGATCGTGTAACTGAACCTTTACGCAACGTTAGGCTTGACCCCCCTCCCCCTTATAACGCTGACCACCAGCACCATAACACTGGCTCAAACCCCCATTCCCCCCTCAATTGCGTTACGTAATACTTGAATGTAATGGTAATGGTAATGTAACTTGAATGTTAATGGTATAAGACTCTGAATAAAATGTTAAAATTCTAAACAAGTAGAGCTTCATTTAAATAGGTCATCGCAACGAAAAGAACGTGTCACAACGAAAGACGTCGAAATATAATGTACAGAGTATATTATTGACGATCATTAAAATCTAATCGGTGCATATTATTGGTACAACAAAAATAAATCGGTAGCAGTGATTTATGCGTTTCAAGATACCGGAACTTATCGAAATCTCATTTTAAATCCGTTTCAGTGGAAAAATAATATTAAAAAATTAGACCTTTCACATAAGTTTTGGTTGCACCGCGGTAGATTGCAATCCCCGCAGTACAAACAAACATTTGTTCAGAGGCAGAGCCAGCAATTTGGCAACACCGGAGTTCCTCCATTTAAACCTATGTTAAATAATCGATTCTGGTCGGAGCACCAGGCCCTTCCAAGAATCGATACATTTTCATGGGTTAAATGGAGAGAAAACGATGTTGTTAATTTGCTGTATCCGCCAATGCATTTGTTTAAGTTGTTTCGAAGGGGATCGATATTTAATTGTTGCCACTATTTTCCTGAAAGGATATCGAAAAATATCGAGAGTGACTGGAGAGAATCGATTAGATGGAGGTAAATATCGAGCAAGAAGCGAGGTCGATGAACCTTGTCGAAAATCTCACGTTATTCAAGTCTTCTCTAAAAATATTTTATCCCTCTCCCAGACCCCAATGAAAATGTTTGAGGATGACGAATTTTGTTTATTCTCTGGCCGTCAACCCACAGGATGAGGAGCATATTTTACGAGTTCATTATGAACAGCTTGGAACCCTGAGTTTTGGCTTATATTGTTTAAATAAAAATGGAGGGAAAAGGCCAGGGCGTGGTTCAGTTTCAGAGGATTTATTTATGTTCTAACGGGAAGATAGGACGACACCATTTTGAAAAAGTCCAAAGAAATGGCTCTTAATTTTTGCAAGTTTATTTTTGGAATACGTCAATCGTGCAACTTTGTAGTTGTGAAAGAACTATTGCTTTAATCCATTAAATTCACAGTGTTGGATGATTGGTGCGAGCGAGAACCATTGCACTTCTTTGGATATACTAAATGATATAAGAATCTTAAAAAGTATCTTGGAGGATTCCTTGGCGAAAATTCTTAAACGAACATAGATGAAACCAATTTTTTTTAATTCTAAAAATAAAAATTTGATCAATAAGGTCAAAAGGTCAAAAATATTCCCGCTTTTGACTTACTTTGAGCAAATCTTCGATACAACTTGTAAAGTTAAGAATATCTTTCCTTAGAATCTACCGATAATGGACGGGATATAAATGTTCCGTATTTGGGCCATGCATTTTCACCTTTTACTTAGGAGATTTATTTCGAAAAAAAAAAACTTTTCACCACAGTTGTCTTGAAATGGAAACCAGGGGCATTCTTCTATCAAAGAAGTTCATTACAGTAAAAAAATCTGGAGGGAAAAAAAGGAATATTTCACTATTTTTGGGAGCATTGTGAGAGCACAACACAGGGGTGAAGTGAGAGCGAAAAAGGCATAAGCATTTATTTTCCTTGCCGTGATTGAGCAGAACTGGCAGAAGTACTGCGCGCAACTATTCGTGCTCCTAGGTCACCCATATTGCCTTCACATTTATTGAAGGCGAACTTGAAAGAGTGAGTGAGAGACCCTCAATAAGAGGAATGCGCGCAACTATTCGTACTCCAAAGCCGCCCTTATTGCCGTACCATTTATTGAAGGCGAACTTGAGAGAATGAGAGATACGCAATACTGCCGTTCTAAGGAAGGACGCCGTATGAACATTAAAGAGTTTCCAAATTTCCCTCGATAAAATGTTCATTTTTGAGGAAAGTTATGAATATTTTTCTTTGAAATTTTCAGGAACTTTAGGTAAAATAGCGAACAAAATTATTTTAAAAATTGGAGAGGAAATATTCATAAGTTTACCAAGAAATTCGTGTTTTATCAAAGGACATTTGGTACCGCCTGGAGGTTCTTACGGCTTTTTTCCTTAGCACGGTAGTATAGTGGAAGAATTAACGCATTGGTCGGGTCTGTGCAGTGATGAATGCCACAAAACTGCTGCGTGCAACTATGGAAGCTCCAAAACCGCTTCATGATTTCATCAAATTCTTTGAAGACTAACCCGACAGAATGAGAGATCTACCTATTCGTAAAGGGAAATATGACTTCTATTTCTATAGAAACAATGAATGTGCCATAGATTTCCCTATGCAAATAAGTGCGTGTACGGATGAACCACAAATTGTAATTCCTTTATTAAGTAATGCAGTCTAATTCATTTACCGTGTTTTTTTCTTGGTACGATCTTACAGCAACACCTGGATATTTTATTTTAACTTTTGTATTATTTGCCTCTCGACTCATACTTGTTTAGATTATGTCCCTCGAACAAAGCTTTCAGGGCGTCTACGCTACCCTCTGCCTTCTGAAGACTAGGCGATGGAAGTCTAAATTCGACAGTTTCAAGGTTTGTTCCTCGATGTGCTCAGACAATTTTAACTCATCGGGAAGGAAGAAGCTTGGAACACTTGTAACATCGATGACCTACGAATGGTCGGAAAGTTAAGTGAAAGTGAATTGGATGCATAAACTTGACGGTTCTCGATAAATCACCCTGGCGATGTGAAATTTTCGCCGTCATAAAAACAATCTGTCACATAAATTTGGTCGCAAAAATTTGCACATCATTCCCAGAGATTCAACACGGCCGTAAGAGAGGTCGAAAGCTGATTCACAGTGATATTTCGTGCTTCGATCCCATGCGCTAGTAATGGAACCTCACTAACTTACAAGATCAACCGCCGCACGCCGCACTATGGTCCCAATAGCCCGATTCAAGCGGCATCAAATCAGATGTTTTTTAAACCTTGAAACATGAGTTTTTAGGGGGGTTTTTTGGGTCGCTGAGTGCGAATGTGCAAATATTTTTCAGAAAAAAAATACATTTTTAACATTTTTATACTTTTATATAACTGTGGTAATATTTTGTACAGAAACCTTAAATTGAGGTACATACACCAAGTCAACGTGGAGTCAAAATTTTGACTCTAATTTTAATTTTTGGAATTCCTTGGCTTTGTTTCCCCGCGAAATGGTGTGGACCCAGCACCTTTTCTCCACCTTGTTTAAAAAACAAGTACATTTTCAAAACGTGGTAAATATTTGTAAAACCTTTTCTAAGCCATGGCATCGATATTAATCTCAATGAGCCGTAGTTGTGTTGAATGAAACTATACAATAATGAATAGAAGAGGGAAAAAACCAAGAAGCACATAATCTTTGGATTTAACCCGTTTCTACATCGATCTTTTAGAGTCAAACGTCCAATTATGAACGTTTGCGGTTGCGCGTACACCACGCTGCAGCACAGTAAAAGCACAAAATACAAAAGAAAAAATTGAAGTGCTTTGGACATCATTAAATTTGACACGGAACCACCTTCATTTTCACGAAACAAACATTAGATTCTCCTTTAATACATATCCTTTTCCCCCATCAATTTGAATGAGAATAATGCAGAGTGTGCAAACATTTCAAAATCATGAGTTGAAAAACGCTGACTTCGCGAGTTTAAATGTTAGAGCCTAACACAGCGGAGCGGCGCGTGGTGTCAGTGCAACTTGCGCACTAGCGCCTACAAACCTAACAGAGATACTTCACGCATTGCGCAATGCGTGAAGTATCCCTGTTAGGTTTGAAGGGGCCATTGCGCTAGTCGCGTTGATTGCCCTCGCCAGCCGCGGAGCGCCGCGTAAATTTTTCGCATCTTTTTCATTCCTTCAATTTTCTGAATTATGCTGTGCTTGTCACACACTTGCGTTTTAATGGTATAGTTTTAAGGAATTCTTAAAACAATTTGCGAAGTATAATAAAAGTTAAAAAAAAAATAAGAAGAGAGTTAAAAATTTGAAACATTTTTTCATTCTAATACCGTTACCCCCTGATCAAAGGTGAAATTGCAAAATTTAAGTGTTTGATTGCTCAACTTTATCAAAAATTGAGTCCTTCAATGACACAAATACTCACAAAAGTTATCAGAATCCATAAGAATGTTCTTTAGTGCTGATTGATGAATTACGATGGAAGAGGTTTGGTTTTACCATCTATCGTAGTTTATGACGGCATTCAACATGTTTTTAAAGAGTAAAAGTTAGAGTAAAAGAGTTTCCTCCCGAAGATTGATCAATTCCTCGATTGGCTGACAAAAGGGCGTAACTACAATTTGAGATGAACCCGGGAAAGCATTGAGTTATATCCGACAGGGCTCATCACAAAGTGTAGTTACGCTCTTATGTCATCCAAGCGACGAATTATGCATTAAATCTTATGGATAAATAAAGCTTCAAATTTTCCAATAACCTCAATTTCAACTTAAAATGGGTCGAACCGTCGGAGGCACAAAAAATACCCCATTAAGGAGGTGGTGGATCAATCTTATTTATCAATTAATCTCCTAATTAAGGAGATTTGTACATCGTAGCGACTTTCATGATAACGTTTAGCGCTCGATATGAATCACGCAGAGCATTGAGTTTTCATGAGCGGGTGGTTTGAATTCACGCATCAAGAATCATTGAATATCTTCGTAAGAGGTTAATTTCGGTAATTTTTGTTGTGTGCATCGTGTTTTACATGAAATTTTGTTTAAGAAACATGTATCAGAATGCTGAAATTCGTACCTTATCTAGTGGTCCACTACAATTTCAAATATGAAAGTTATGCTGCGCACTTACTCAGAAAAATCTCCCAAATTTCTCAGAAGGGGCTGGATAGAATTTTAGGAGGGGGGCAGGACCCCGGCCTCCCTATTTCGGCCCATAACTGAAAGTTACGTGCGTGAGTTTTTTTACTCTCTTCGTGCACATAGTATAGATCCATCGTTCAACTCGGTCCGATTTCAGTTGATGTTGCCCAATGTTAACGCAATCGAACAAAGCGTTTGGGTTCCTGATTAAAATCAACCTCAAAAATGTTTCATTCGAGGCTGCAAGTTCTCGCGCGGATCGAGCGATTAACATCGGCAATGCACCATTTCCGACGACGATTATGCTAAACGGACGATACAGAGGGTCAAAATGAAAAAAAAACCTGGCTTCAGCTCAAGAAATGGTCGACGGTTGGCGTACTTGACTTTGACTCTAGAGGTTGCGGGTTCGATAACTTGTGAAGCATCTTTTCGAGGCACGAGCGCGAGCCGCTGGCATAGCGCGCGTGCCAGTGACTCCCGCATACCGACCGTCGCGTCGCTCCCAACCATCTAATACCGAAGCGCCGTGGACTGAGGAGCTTGCAGAATACCCAGATATTTATTTTAATCATCCAAATAAAAAAGATGAATCCATCATAGAATAAAACCGGGTTCTGATGGAACCTTCTCATTACGAAAAACTGTTCTGAACGAAAATTTCCTCTGTGGATTTGCCACTTAGAGTACATAGAGTCGTAATGTAAATGGGAGAGCTGGCGCCATGTTCTGCTCGACGAATTCCGAGCTCGGTGTGCGCCGAGTTCGGGTCGCTTTTTCGATACATTTTCGATCCAAAATGGCGGTGTGGAATACGTGGTAATTCCTAACTCCTTTGTTGTTGTTGTCATCGGATGGCCGGGTACCCGTGTATCGCAAACAATCGATAATGTATCAAAAAAGTGACCCGGCGTCACACAGGAGTCTCGGAATTCGGGACATGGAAAATGCTTAAAAGTGGCGCCAGCTCTCTCAATTACATTACGACTCTATGTACTCTATGATTTGCCATGATAATGTATGTAAATGGACCTGATAACAAAAACTAGAGTCCCTTTATACTGAGAGTAAAGACAATGCGAATCCATTTCTGATTGGTTCCCGTATTTTAGGCCTACACAGAGTCACAAACGTGAATAAAGATTGCACTCTTAACAATCGCAAAGTTGATAAACTGGAGTGGATCGGGGAATTAGGGGTACGACAAGGAACAAATGGAATGAGAGAGGGAACGGAGACAGGAATTCGGGAAGGGGTCAAAGATTACAAGAATTTTCCGATTTGTGTAATCTTTATTCCCGTTTTTGACATCCATAAGCCGCGTTGTCGCAACCTGCTGATAACAACAAAATGCATCCATCCCACGAGTATATCTTATGGTCACTGGTCAAGTGTCAGTGTCACTCTGCCGTGATTGCGAAAAGAGCAGTAAGTGTCAAATTTTCGAAATCGAGTCTCCTTCAAAATTCCTCCGAGCTATTTTAGATGAAATATTTGAAATAGCTACAACAGCAAAATCCATTCTACATATATGAAACCGAGATTTAAGAGAAAGCCGTAAGTGCCCAAAAAATGACGCAGTTTCAGGAAAAACAGTAGTAAGTGACATTATTCCTCCAGAGAGCCAATGGAAACAGTGCTCTTAAATACATCTTCTGCCAATGTCTAATATGAAAATGTGTTTGTTGCGTGCCCAAAACACAAAGACGAAAGTATGTAGAGGATAACACTTATGGCTGTCTTGCCTAACGTTAGCCTAACATGAAAATGAACGATGCGATGCCCTTTTTATGTAATAGAAATAAAATCAGTCGATTTGCAATCATCCAAACGATTTCTAAGAATCTTGCGGATGGTTAGTGGCAATTTGACAAAGAGCGTAAGATTCTCACGATAAAATTTTCCACTCCGACTCTTCTGAGCCCGTTTTCTGAAAACTTCATTTTTTTGGACTTACTGCTCTCTTCGCGATCACGGCAGTGACGATGACATCAGCCGCAAATCGTATTTTTTCAGCTTACATATAGCGAACCCACCTGAAAAAACTGGCATTGATCTGTGTGCGCAATATCACTTCACGGAAATACGCATTCAATTCCATTCACTTTATAAATATGTACTAACGATAAGTATACATATGTCACAGTATATGTGGGTACATGTGTGAGTGCATGCGCGATCGTCATTCTGATGAGCTTTGAAGTTTTAGGTTTGGGAGCTAGTGGTGGCTGACATTGTCCCTCTGGAAAGCCACCATGGCTCTCAGTCATTGTGGTGAAATTTGGTGCCGAAAATTTATTATGTTGCGCGTTTTGAAGAGAGCACTCTCATTTTATGCGGTGGCTCTCATATTTACAGCATATTTTGCCGCAGGTATGACTTGCTTTTATATTATATTTCAATGTGATTGTCTTACATGTTGATGGCTGGAGGCGATTCAATTTGAATTTTACTCTTTAGAGAAGGTCGCACGATTATTGCTTTGAAAGTCGTCGAGAGTAAAGCTTTCGATGAGTTTAAATCGTTTTTTCATCTATCTGTTTGCTACTATTGGTACATTTTTCAAAACTGCAAATAGATAAATAGATTGGAAATAATGGGTTGGAGCAGTTACATGAGTTCTGAAAATAATCACATAATGCGAAATGAAATTCATAATTAATTTACTGTCCCTCGATCGACCTAAATGCGTTTAATTGACACCGTCCCATAACAGGTCTGTTAACTTTGGTCCTTCGTGCTTTGCATTAGCATTCACTGGTTTAATACTTACATTGAAGCAGGACGAAACATATCGAGGGCAGTGGCGTGGCATGCTTCGCGATATATCGATTGTTATGCCATTTAAACTTATGGCAAAGGATCGATAAACAGGGTGTTCGCAGCGAAGACCTTAATAATCTATTCTTTACCATGGGTTTAAATGGCATAACAATCGATATATTGAAAAGCACGCCACGCCACTGTGCGGAACCACGTATCTCCGTTTGCGACGGTGCAAACTTCCTATGATACTTCATTTTTTCTTCGAAAATCTAGCCAATATAATTTTTTGAAAATTTACTCAATTTTTCCTGTCTGCTGGTAGAATATTCTGTATAAATTTCAAGCTAAAAAGTTGGCTTGTTTATCTTCGGAAAAATAAAATGGGAGTGGAATCTTTCAACACCGCAATACAATATTTTGTAAGTGATAATTAGGTGCAGTATGCGGCTCAACAACTTTTCAAACATTATTTTACACTTTGCTCATGAATGCTCAATTGAGCAAATTAAGAAAATTCAAGAAAATTTCCGAGGTGACACCACTGAGGTGTTAGGATCAAAGAATGGGATTTGTAATGGTGAAAAATAGTTGGGGGAAAAAAGCACAAATCCATTTTTTTTTATAGGAAACCCGTATCAATATATTAACTTTGACCTTTCAAATTTCAGGTCTAATTACACTCGTAAAACCGTAATTAAAAATTCAGCTAAAAAAAATCCACTATGCCGAAAAAATCAATGTTTTTTGTTCAATGACTTTATGGCCTTTTAGTCGCGCGTGTTTTAACTTTAAATACACAAGATTGCAAGAGAGGCTCAGAAAATATAGGGGTTCAAGAGTTTCGAATTCAGTTTTCAGTAATCCATACAACACGTAAGTAAATGAAGAAGACATACTGGTCCTATTAATATTGATAATTCATTCGTCACGATAGTTGTAACGTGATTTTGACCTAGTTAAGGGCAGTTCATTAATGTATGAGTTTTACTATTTGTGTGCTAGGAAGTCTCTCATATAGCCTGTTTAAGACGAAGCTTAAGGGATTTTAACGGTTTAATTGTTCATAAAATTTGTTTAGCTGATGGTGTCATAAGCTATATGTTTTTAAACTTATCTTCTACAAATTAAGACAGTATTTGAGGAGTACCACGCTATAGCATGAAAGATTTCACCAGTGAATTCTTGCGAAGATATATATATGTTGTATTCAATACAATTCCAGGGTTGGCATGACCATAGATGACCACGCAGGGCTAAAAATTTTGTTCGTCACGCTTGAAAATCCCCACCATTGTTCTATGAGCGGGAAAGTTTGAATTTTCCTCACCGAATAAGGTTTCAGGACATTTTGTCAACGATTTTTTGTCCGCGCACCTTTTTTGTCCAGTAGTTTAAACCCACACGTAAAATAAGCAACAGTGACTTGGTCCAAGCGTTATATTTTAGTCGGTTTGTAAAATTATACTGACAATATGGAAATGAGAAATTGAGAGAGAAGGAGGTGTTGTTATGGTTGCTCATTTTCTAAATGAAATGTTTTTACTTTCTCCTTTTGAATCATCTTTTTAAATTGTCAATGGTGAATATTTCGTTTTATTCCTATCCTTAAAATATTCGATGTACAATATACCTCATATATGTATAGGTACTTACTATCATTTTTTACATTTTTTTTTTACGAAATTTTTACTTCATTTTGAAAACATTTACATTTTTAAAATGTGACAAGTATTTGGAAAACCTTTTCCAAGCGACATTAATCTCAATGAGCCGCAGTTGTGCCGACAGAAACTGCAAAAATGAATAAATGAGGAAGAAAAAAATCAAGAAGCGCGCAATCTTTAGTTTTAACCCATTTGTACATCGATCTTTTAGAGTCAAATACGTCAAATTTTAAGCGTTTGGTTGCGCGTACATCTCGCTGCAGCAAAATAAAAGCACAAAATGTAAAAGAAAAAATTAAAGTGCTTTGTAAATCATTGAATTTGACACGGAGCCACCAATATTTAAAAAAACACACATTATATTATTATTATCCTTTGATAAATTGGTACATATTTTTTTGCCATCAATTTACATGAGAATAATCAATGCAGAATGTGCAAACATTTCAAAATCATAAATTAAAAAACGCTGACTATGCGAGTATACATATTACAGCCTAACGGAGCGGAGCGGCGTGCTGCCAGCGCGAGAGGCTCACTGGCGCCTACAAACCTAAGTGGATACTTCACGCATTGCACAATGCTTGAAGTATCCACTTAGGTTTGCAGGCGCCAATGCGCGTTTCGCGCTGGCAGCCCGTCCGTCGTGCGGTGGCGCCTGAAGCAACTATTTCACAACAGAGGTGTTGCACAGTATCATACGAAATTGAACGTATTTTGAATGACAGGCATCCTTTAAAAGTACAGATCTTTCCTGGCAAAATAAATCAAGATACTTATCGTACACAAGAAAAGTCAAAGAGCCTTTTGCTGAGGCAAATATAGAGGTTCATCCGGTTCAGGTATAACAAGGTGGGAATTTCTTGAAAGATAATTAACTCCTGGCACACCAAAAAGGTGTAGAGAGTTTTAGTGAATTTTGTCTCATGGAATTGACGCTCCCCCATTTTTACCAAAACTCTCAACTATATATTATTCTCCGTTGAGCCAAACAGACAAAACAAAAAAACAAGCGAACCCTCATTCTTCCAAGACATTTTCATTCAAAAACGTCGTTTGTATTTACATGTGGGCCAATTAACTTTGGGTCTTAACTGGCACGTGGGCCAAAACTCCCGTGCCGAAAAAACGCGTGAACGTAAATTTCTGGAAAAAACAGGTGCGCGGACAAAAAATCGTTGACGGAATGTCCTAGAACCTCCAATAAAGTTAATATCTTAGTTGGGGGTTTCTTTTACACAAGCAGTAATGATCGCAGTAAGTTGCGATTTGAATGGAAAATGTATCGCGATTTATTGTAACATAATCTGATAAAAATTTGCGGAAAAGTGCGATTGCATCTCCCATATACATAAATTATACCTCAACAGTGGAAAACAAAGGGTATGTGAAAGCAGCCCGAAACTAGACGATAAACGAAAACACAGGAAAAAGCGGAAACAAGGCTAAAAATACACAATAAAAGGCAGGACGTTTCGGTACCTTACGGCACCATTATCAACTGCAACAAGAATTAAAAATAAAAAGAAATTAAAATAAAAACCAGCAAACGGCGTTACATGGTGAAATTGGTAAATGAGACTGCCAACNATTGTGTATTTTTAGCCTTGTTTCCGCTTTTTCCTGTGTTTTCGTTTATACCTCGACTATAGAAATTTCAACCCACAAATTTTCAATAAAATCGCGAGTTCGTCGGCGGCGATTGATAGCAGTGTTATCCGACGAAAAAAATCGTGATAAATTGAGATAAAGTTTCTATTTTATCGAACGCGATTTTACAGCGATAAAATTGCGACAAGATTGAGGATATCCCTCAGATGTTGATGATCCCAGCGATTTTATCGCCTGCAAAAAGTCGTAAAAAAATAGCAATTTAATCTCCTAGAGCCTTGACCTTCCCAATAAAAGATAATACCTACTTGGACAGTAATTTTCGTTGTACGAAACGTAGTTTATTAGAAATTTTGATGAGAAAACGCATTTCAAAATGCTTAAATTTGTAGTTTGTCTAGTAAACTGGTATGTTAACGTTCCTTTGTTTCAACAGGTATGCATGCAGGAAACCAGCAACTGAACCAACAACCAAACCAGCAACCAAACCAACAACTGAACCAGCAACCTAATGTCCCTCAACTGAACGCTGCTGGGCAACAGGCACCACCACCCCCGGCCGCCAATCAAGTTGCAATCTGTAAATTCAATTGCATGGTAACGCATGACTACCACGTATTCTACGAAAATGCTTGGCGCCCAGTTGCGAGTGGGTACCTCGCATGGGTAAATGGCCAGCCGATTTGCAAATGTATTCTGTCTTCGTACTTTTTGGACTTCTGTGGACAACAAGACATCAACCCCAGGTGCGGCGAATATTGGGTCGGGTGGCCTACATGTTTTAAAGCATGGGTGTGGTCAGCCACGAAAAACTGTAGGCAACTCGTTAAGACCAGAGGGGAATTGGATCATCTGGTGACGAAGTCACTGTTGCCTGTACCTGGAACCAGACAAACTTTGGCTGAGAATTAATGAAGTTTCATCACGCAATATTGAAAAGCCAATCATATTATAATTTGGCTAGATTTGCTATAAAAACCTTTTATATGTGATTAAGAATAACTCAAAAGCTGGGCGTCTTTGGCTTTTCTTTGAATGTAAGCGTAAGTGAATAAAAAATTATTACGACTTCAAAGTTTTGTGAAACCAATAATAATTTTTTTAAATGGCGATCTCAACCTAACTTGACTGTGGATTTTTCACGTGTAGAAAATTTAAATTGACTAATTTAAATGCAGCAGTAAACGCTAACCTGTGCGAGTTGATTTAAGGAACATTTAATAGACTCGATGTATTTTGCGTGAACTTTTCATGAAGGGGAAAATGTTGTACTTTCTTTATTCTTAATTTTTTCATTTTGAGTCTAGCAAATAATCTCAAAATTATCTTTAAAGTTTAAACTCTAGTTGGTAAACCAGTTCCTCTATTTCACACGCTTTCTCTGCTTTCACGTAGAAAACTATTCCTTGAAAAAGTAGATTTTAATGCTATGTTATTTCAAGTCAGTGCGGATTTTTCGTGATCGAGTATGCATATGTTTTAAAGAACCTTTATTTTTCCAATTTATCTAACTAAAATAATTTCCATTTTGGCTAAACAGGAACAGTACACATGACTTTTAGGAAGCGTATTAAATTGAGTGAAAAAATTGATAATCATCTCAACATTGTCAACTTCTATATATCTTTTGTTAAGTGCGCCATTATTTCCTCCAAATTTTGCTTCTATTTATTTCTATTTATTTTAATTATTTTTTAGGAATCATTTATTGAGCAGTTTTCTTATCCTTTAAAAATTAGTGTCATTTAAATTTTAAGTTCTTGTTCAAATGTGGAATTAAAGGAGAAGAGAGGTATTTCGTGCTGTTATTGAGATAGTGAACGTGTATCCAACTTTCAATGTTTCAGTATTTATTTCCTTTAAAATATATTACACCAATCATTGATCTTCGTGAAGTATGTTTATTTAAAGAAATACGTGTTTGAAGTTTCGAAATTACATGGATCCTTATCGCAGAAAGAAAGTTCAAACTGACTTTTTGATGCTTGGAAATTGGAATTTTGGAGCAAATTTTTCACAAAACGTACATTAAGACTAGATTTACTTAAAATCATTAATATCTCGATCAAAGGCGTGGCGTGAATTGCGATATATCGATTGTTTTGCCATTTAAACCGATGGAAAAGGATCGGTAAACAGGGTGTTCGCATGCGAACACCTTAATAATCGATTCTCTGGCATAGGTTTAAATGGCATGACAATCGATACATCGCAATTCACGCCACGCCACTGATCTCGATTTTTCCAAAAACTGCACCTATGCGCCTTGTCCTCCAAGCACCTCAATTCTCCTTGGAGAAGAGGGGAGAGAGAGAGCGAAGGCCTGATATATGGGGAGGAAGGGGGCCGAAAAAGCGGCAAAAATGCTTGACACAATTTTAGGACGGTACATAGGTTGATCTTCAAATTCCCTTATAATCTTCCTGAGGATCGCAAAGTTACGATCGGACATCAATGATGAATGTTGTTGAACTCCTATATCTCGAGAATGTGACGCTCCTGCAGGGTAATAAGTTCCAAAAAAAACTCATTTGCGCAACATGGGATGCAAATAAAAAAAACTAACAGACAAACAAACAAAAAAAAACTCATCAGACAGAAAGCCGAGCTGAGTGTTCCGAATCACGCCACCGCCCAACGTGAATTGGACGTATTTCTATCAAACGGAACTATGTGCATCAAGGCATGAGCCCTGAGACTCTTGAGAATATATGCGTAGCAGGGCTCATGTCATAATGCACATAGTTCCGTTTGACAGAAATGCGTCCAAGTTTGTCTCGAATCGTGGCACCGAGCGCTGTTCAGCGGAAACACACTTAAAAATTTGACAGGAGCGCTCGAATCCGTTGGGGTAACTGACATCTGAGAAAAAAAAATTGCAAACAGAGAACGTCGAGAAAAACGGGAAAATGGGGGTTTTCCCGTAGAACGTCAAGCCAGCGGATCGACCGCAGCTGTCATTAAACACATTTTCAGCAGTGGCGTGGCGTGAATTGCGATATATCGATTGTTATACCATCTGAACTTATAGAAAAGGATCGATAAACAGGGTGTTCGCAGCGACGCCATAATAATCGATTCTTTACCATAAGGTTAAATGGCATAACAATCGATACATCGCAATTCACGCCACGCCTCTCATTTTCAGTATGAAAGAACGAACGAAATAACTGATGACGTCTGTTGTGTATTTTTCACCTGAACAGAGGCGATTTTACGCAATTTGCGAGCACTTCCCGATCAAGTAGGTTTTTTTTTTTTTTTTTTTTTTTTTTTTTTTTTTTTTTTTTTTTTTTTTTNTTTTTTTTTTTTTTTTTTTTTTTTTGTGTCTTTGATTTTCCATGAAATACCTAACGTTCTGAGGCCTTGTTGACACGAGTCAGTGCTGTCATTTCCCGGAATGGAGATGTTGCGTGTGTGAGGGATTTGCGATTTGACCATTGATTCTTATGTAAAAGTTCGCGAGAAACACGATGGTGCCACTGGTCTTCTCTGAAATCATCTCCAAAGCTCAAAAAAAGCCCTCAAAGTGAGGCCAAAATGGAGGGGATATCCCACCCTACCCTGAGAGCCCACCTCTACATCAAGACAAACTCTCCATGCAAAGATAGGGAGCAAATATATTAGCAGTGATGCCGTGTTTTCAGTTTTAGAGTCTCATAAAGTGGCAGCCCTGTCAATGTATTTGCTCCCTATCTTGGCATGGGGAGTTCGTCTTGATGTAGAGGTGGACTCTCAGGAGAGCGTGGGATATCCCCTCTATTTTGGCCTCAACTTGAGAGCTTTTTTTGAGCTTGGGAGGTGATTTCAGAGAAAACCAGTGGCACCATCGTGTTTCTCGTGAACTTTTACATAAGAATCAATGGTCAAATCGCAAATCCCTCACACATGCAACATCTCCATTGATTCCGAATTTCGGAGCTTTTGCAACTTCTCGACGAAACTTTACTCAGAATCTGAGGGTTTCCCGGAGTATTCCGAAATCTCCAGCTACTTTTATAATTTTCTCGAAATTTAGGGGTTTTTCGTCAGTTTGACCGATTATTATTTCACTTTTGATGAATTTTTTATCAAATCCGACGATCTATGGAACTAAATCCAGGAGCATTTCGGAATTCTACCCCGAGATTTTTTAACAAGATCGGAACTTTCGGAATTCGGAATTAATTCCGGGAACCCTCGGATTTTTGGTAAAATGAAATGGCAGTACAGACACAAGTGCAGCCAGGGCAAATCAGTACCTCAAATTGGGTGGTCCGAGCAGGTTATAGCTGAGTTATAACAAGTACCTGGAATAAGTTCGTCCGAAGTTCTACGAACTGGCTCGTGTAGACAAAGCCTAAGGGAAAGGAGCTCTAAATTTGCATTACAGATGCGTCACTTAGGCTGGCAGGGGGCCCTGCAGGACTGCTTTGTGCAACGCTTGACATTGTATTCGCTTCCTTTTTTTAGAGAGGATTTCTTTTTATTTGCTGTTCTTACATTTTAATTGAACGTTATTTTTAATTATCGCTGTTTGCCATCCTCTTTTTTAAATTTCACAAGTAAAAATCGCGCAGAAAATAAAGTGCAGAACAATAGTTTACTGATGAACGTCCAACGGACGTTACCGGGGGAGGGGGGGGGGAAGGATGAAATTTTGTAAAAAAAAATTAAAATTTTGTAATATTTCTCTATGACTTAAAGAATAATAAAAATATTAAAAATATTCGGATTACTTATTTTGTCTTCATGTTCTTTCTTAATTTTGCCTCTATTCATTTCTTCATTCAATTCCACATAACTGAGGTTTATCAGGGATTTTCCTACTTTGGGATTTTTATGGGGGGAATTATTTTTTTTTTTTTTTTTTTTTTTNTTTTTTTTTTTTTTTTTTTTTTTTGAGGGGCGTGCTGCAGGTTATTGCGGTAAGAAGGAAGGGGGTGAAAAAGGCACGAGTTTTAGCTTTACGTATCTACGAACAGCCCCGGAGAGATTTTACCCTCATGTAGCTGTTTTATGAGATGAAGAGGAGGATTTCAGGGGCTAAGATGAGCACATGGGGGGGTTAATGGGTTGGAGAGGAGAGTCCGAGGAAAATCGGAGATGCGAAAGTGGGTTATGCAGAGTGAAGAAGATCGTGAGCACATCAATTCCGATTTTGCGGAAAAATCACCTATATTATACGACACATGATGGAAAAATCTGGGCGAAGGGTCGCGATCTGTCAACTCTGCGTGAGAAAGCTACAACGGCGTTGACTGTTTGAGCTGTGATTGACACAGTTCGAACTTGGCAACCGGTCAGACATCTTCGGGGACCCTTGCAATCCCCCCCCCCCTCTTCCACATGGTCCAGGGCCCCCTCTGTGTCCGGAGGCGTGGTCAGCTGCATTTAGCCACCAAGTTTCCTGGAATCAAAGTTTTTAGCCGGATAGATGATACTGATTACTCACGGAAAAAATTAAATTGCTGATTTAACAATTTTGTAGTTAAAAACACGGAGAAAAAAACTTCGTGCGTGGGACCCGAAGTTTAGGTCATATGGATCTCTGAAGTTTTCGGATTGAGCATCTGAACACTTTAGGTCTAGCTGTCGAGGTTCGGATCACACATCTGAAACTTCAGTTCTTATGTCTGAAGTACTTCAGGTGTGAGAACCGAAGTATTTCGGATGTGAGAACCGAAGTTTTTCGGATGTAAAAACCGAAGTACTTCAGATGTAAGAACTGAAGTTTCAGATGTGTGATCCGAACCTCGACAGCTAGACCTAAAGTGTTCAGATGCTCAATCTGAAAACTTCAGAGATCCATATGACCTAAACTTCAGGTCCCAAGCACGAAGTTTTTTTTTCCGTGAAGAAAGTGACTGTAATGTTTCAATGTAGATTTTGCAACACAAAAATAATACTTTGACAACAAAAAAAATGCTGCTTTATCCCCCCCCCCNCCCCCGCGGTTAAATTCGCTTTTCACTGTTGTAAAATGTACATTTGAAACATCGCAGTCACTTTTTTTAACAATTAAATTGTTAAATCAGCGATTCATTTTTTCCCCGTGCTGATGTACGGATATGATGATACTAAGTTTTATAATTTTGGCACGTTAATATCTGAATGGAAATATAATTGGGCGTATTCCTGCTAAACAGAACTATGTACGGGTGGTAAAGAAGGGGTGTGCTCGTTAGTAGATGGCCGTAAGAATGAATGGGAATTATGAAGCGCCAGTGACGTCAGCGGCTACGACACTGCTGAATCATTTACCGGGGATTCATTAACTCATGAGCCCTGTCTACAACGCTCTTGTGCTATGCCTACGGCTCATGAGTTCTGCATACAGTTGACGCTAAGTTCTATTTGGTAGAATGTAAAATCCCGCTTTTCTATTTCCACCAAAGAAATCACGGCCACTTTTACATGGTATCTTAAGCAGCTCAAATGAGCACACCCCATTTTCCCCATCCGAACATAGTTCCGTTTAGCAGAAATACGTCCAATTCTGCTTGTGCCCGGTCTACGTCACGGGCGTCACGATAAATTGAGCATCAAGTTAGGAATGAGTCAACCTGGTACCTGCGTTGGAGCTAATTTAATCGTAATCATGGAGTACTTAAATACCGAGACTTCCAATCAATACATATAACGATGGCCAAAGTGCGAAACCGGTGGCGTGGCGTGCTTTGTGATATATCGATTGTTATGCCATTTAAACCTATGGAAAAGGATCGATAAACAGGGTGTTCGCAGCGAACACCTTAATAATCGATTCTTTACCGTAGGTTCAAATGGCAAATCAATCGATACATCGCAATTCACGCCACGCCACTGTGCGAAACCACGTATCCCCATTGTGGTGCTTTAAAACTACCGCACTGAAAAAAAAAATCTCGGTGTATTTACTAAGAAAAGGGTAAAATTACCAAGAATTCAGGGTTCTATTTGATCCCAGTTTTTTCTTGGTAAAATTACCATTTATGGAATTGGTAATTTTACCGAGAAATCCCGGTAAAATTATTGACTTTCTGGGTAATTTTACTGGACCGCGGTAAAAACGCCAATATTTTTTATCGACTGTGGTAGAATTACTGAGATAAAATGGCAAAGTTACCGGGAATCGATTACCAATAAAAGCGGCATTGTTACCTGAAATAAACAGTAAACATACCGGTTTTTAGGTAAGCTTACCAGTCTGTCTTGGTAAAATTACCAAGAATTGGTAAAAAAGTGGGATGGTAAAGGTACCAACGGACCTCGGTGAAAACGCCGAGAATTTTTTTTCAGTGCGATCCTATTTTATTTTTCAGAGGGAAAACAAGCCAAATTAAATGCCCGAAATTCATACTGAATATTCTGCTAACAGGGAAGGAAAATTAAATAATTTTTTTTAGAAATTACGTTGCGACTAGTTTTCTGAAGAAAAAATAAAGTATGACGGGAAGTATACATTTTTGCAAACGGAGACACGTGGTTTTGAATTTCGGCCATCGATAGGAGCTCATCAAAAGCAATAATTTTCTGCGGGTGCGTTAACAATCCTGAGGAGTCAAGACCCAGAAATCCAACCCTCAGAGCAGTGGCGTGGCGTGCTTTGCGATTTATCGATTGATCTGCCATTTAAACCTACGGAAAAAGATCGATATTCAGGGTGTTTGCAGCGAACACCTTAGTAATCGATTCTTTACCATAGCTTCAAATGGCCAGATATCGATAATCGATCGTTCACGCCACGCCACTGCCTGAGAGTGAGCACCATGCTGCCGTGCTAAGGAAAAACGCCGTACGAGCCTTCAGACGTTGCCAAGTTTCATCCGATAAAAACCGAATTTATTGGGAAAATTGCGAATATTATTTTCCAAAATTGTCTGACAATTTTGTATCCAATTTAATCTAAAACATCTGAAAATTTCAAGGAAAAATACGCAGGAATGATGTCAAAAATACGTGATATTTCAAGGGAAATTTGGCAATGGACCACTAGACAAGGTACGAATTTAAGCATTCTGATACATGTATCTTAACCAAAATTTCACGTAAAACACGATTCGCGCAACGAAAATTGCTGAAACCAACTCTTAACGAAGATATTAACGTTTTTATTTCATATTGGTTACGGGGAATTTGAACTGCCCGCTCACAAGAAACTCAAAGCTCTACGTGAGTCAAATCGCGCACTACAACGGTTTCAGCGATCTCCTCAATCGAGCAATGTTCATTTCCCACCATGTGTTGTTCAAGCTATAAGCAATTTGCTATAGCTGAGCCAAAGCGTCAAGACTGAGGTTGCCAGATTTTTATATCGCTGAGACGTTTATGATAACGTTTAGCGCGCGATATGAATCACGTAGAGCATTGAGTTTTCATGAGCGGGTGGTTTCAATTCACGCATCAAGAATCATTAAATATCTTCGTAAGGAGTTCATTACGGTAATTTTCGTTGCGCGAATCGTGTTAAGCGTGAAATTTCGGTTAAGAAACATGTATCGGAATGCTTAAATTCGTACCTTGTCTAGTGGTCTATTGCGAATATTATTTTCCAAAATTTTCTGACAATTTTGTACCCAATTTAATCTAAAACATCTGAAAATTTCAAGGAAAAACACGCAGGAATGATGTCAAAAATACGTGATATTTCAAGGGAAATTTGACAATTCTCGAATGTTCATAGGGCGTTCTTCCTTAGCACGACAGTAGGATGATGATATCTGGGAGGGATTTAAGTTCACCTTAAACTCAAACTTCACAGCCGACTTCCTCCCAGTCTTGGAAACGGCGCGTCAAAACAGCCGTAAACAAAACCGACGGTGTTGCCGGTTGGAAGAGTAATATCTCGGATAACTTGTGCGGATACGTCTGGGTTTATAAGACAGCTTTTCGAGTTTGTCAGGCATCAGGGGTGAAAAACTGAGAGCACGGGACGGGTTGACAGTAGTTCGTGGGTGAAGAAAATCCATCTGTTGATCCCTAGACATGACCGTTGGAAAATTGATTGTGATTCACTAACTGCGCCGCCCCACCACGCATGTTGCCGGATTTCGGTGTGAAATCGGATTCGAATGACGGCAAATCGAGAATTGAGGAAAGCCATAACTTTGTCACCTCCCGGCCAAAATATCTCAAGCGTCATGCGAATCTCTTCGATATGTGCCTTAATTATTTACGTAATTTTGATTGAAAGTAATATTTTCTGGAATTTCTTGCATATTATGTACTTTTGAACAGAAAAAAGTACATTTTCCGCGGAAAATACACTAAAAAATCTCGATTCATAACAATGCATTCCAAAGAATACGCTCCTGCTGTCTAGCAACTTAACCCTCTGTATTCATGTCCAATCGATAGATCGATCAATTTGTCGCTTTTCTAACGGAAGAGCGTTTTGCATGTTCAGATGACCATTGGTTTTTATATGCACTAAAAAATAACATGTCGTCACCTCCCGGCTGAAGTATCACAACCACCATGCGACGTTTCAAAATTTTCGCCGCCAATTTATTTATTTTTTTTTTTTACAGAGAAATCGTTCAACGAAGCTGTCCAAAAATTTCACTGAATTTTCTTTGTGCTACCGATAAAATTCAGTGAAATTTTCAAACAGATTCAACCAACAATTTCTCTGTAAAGAAATAAAATGGAGGCGGAAATTTTGTATCGTCGCATGGCGCCTGAGATACTTTGGCCGGGAGATGAGTTAAACTGGTGAGTTTTGGTGAGTTATGGCGAACCTTCGGCCAACAAGTGGGAATATACATATACCTGTACTTTTGGGTCGTAGATGCACCACTCAATCCTTGAAATTACCCTCCTGCTTCCTGCGTGAGGGTCAAAACTGTATCGAATTCCATGTGTTTCAAATTGCATCTCCTTTGAATTGAAGGAAAAACGGTGGGTCTTTTATCTCGAGCTCATGAGAAACTGTGCATTCCGTTCCTGGTTTTTTTTCGTTAGTGCCGAAGCGTGTGATACTTTCAGGTAGTTGCGTGGCGTGCTTTGCGATTTATTGATTGATCTGCCATGTAAACCTATGGAAAAGGATCGACCGCCAAGTAATTTGCAACGAACACCTTACTAATCGATTCTTTACGATAGCTTCAAATGGGGATGTATCGATAATTGATCATTCACGCCTCACCATTGCTTCCAGGCGGCCGCAATGCAATGGAAATTTTGAACTTCTGGTCTCTATCTTTACACCAATCATATCTCTTAGGGAGTAAGCGAGAGGCAATTAAGGGTTCGTATACACTAACGAACAGAACTTGAGACTGGATTGAAATGGCCTCGTGAATTTACCCATAAAATTTTGGCTCATTCCTCCCGTACTGTGTTTAGTTATCTCAAAAATATGAAGGAATGTCCTGTCATAATAGACGAAGTCATCGATTGACACACAAAAATACCGCCGATTCTTGGTTGAACACCACGTCTATATTTTCTTTGTGATCCGATCGTGGTCGCTCCGACGAGGCTGAATTGAGTGATGCAATTATTTTAACTCTCAAGTAGCAAAAATTGCATAATTGCAAAAGTGAAGGGGTTCCAAGTTTTCACCTCGAATTTTCACTCGTCAAGATGTGTTCATGCATCATGTACCGTGCAGAGCATTCGAGCACATCGCGCTCCTAATTTTAAAACTTGTGAGGAAAGTAGCTGGATGTTGTTCCTTACGTTACTTCCACGTTTTGGTATCTGTTGAAAAGTTAATGACAATTGTGGGGCTTGGAGAACCAAGCGCATAAGTACAGTTTTTGCAATTTTGAGAAATGCGTGTTTGAAGTTGCGAAATTAGATGGATCCTTATGGCGGAAAGGAAGTTCAAACTGACTTTTTGATGCTTAAAAATTGGAATTTTGGAGAGAATTTTACACAGAATATGCATTAAGACTAGTTTTACTTGACATCATTGATATCTCAATTTTTTCAAAAACTGCATACATGCGCCTTGTCCTCCAAGCTCCTCAATTGTAATTTAGATAGCTCCAATTTCAAAGTCAGCAAGCGGGAAAGTTAAAAACTGTCTCTAATACGTTTGGAATCATTATTCATTATTATCTCAATTTCTTCAAAAACTGCACTTATGTGCCTTGTCCTCCAAGCCCAACAATTATTATGATCTACTGAAATTGTTAAAAGGAGAATTATCAGTGTTGAAGTAATATTACCACCTATCATATAGCCAGGTTAATTGGACTTGTCTACCTCCGCGAAATGGTGGATTTGCCATTTATATACCCTCAATGAAAGAATAGGTATAGGTAATTGACACATGGAAACAATATGCGTAACGGTGTATCGTGTGAAGTATCTCTTCGATGTCGAAGGCGTTGGAAACGCTGCGCTGCGCTGTTTGCCGCCGCGGCGCGCTGTGAGTTGCCTACGATAACTTTAATTATTGTGACGTTGGTTCTCGGGATAAGCGTGTTTTCGTTTAACATTTCGTGGATCTTATATTGAAAAAAAAAATGTCTCTCATCGACTTTATGACCAGAACCTTCTTGCGAAACTAGAGTTTACTGGACTGGTTAAAATATCGCCATTGGTAGATGAAACCTTATCTGTTAGAAAGTTGATAAAATTTGTGGGGCTTGGAGGGCAAGGCGCATAAGTACAATTTTTGCTATTTTGAGAAATGCGTGTTTGAAGTTGCGAAATTACACGGATCCTTGGGGCGGAAAGAAAGTTCAAACTGGCTTTTTGATGCTTAAAAATTGGAATTTTCGATAGAATTTTCCACAGAGTATGCATTGTGACTAGTTCAACTTGAAATCATTATTATCTCAATTTCTTCAAAAACTGCACTTATGCGCATTGTCCTCCAAGCCCCTAATTGAGTGATGCAATTATTTTAACTCTCAACTAGTAAAAATTGCATAATTGCAAAAGTGAAGGAGTTCTCGTTTTCACCTCGAATTTTCACTCGTCTAGATGTGTTCATGCAACATGCACCACGCATAATGCATAGCATTCGAACACATCGCGCTCCTGATTATAAAACTTTTGAAGAAAGTAGGTTGTTCTTCACGTTACTTTTGAGGTTTGGTATCTGTTAAATTGTTGACGACGATTCGAACTCGGCGATTCAATTCTTGTACAAAATAATTCTGAACTTTTCAGATTAGATTTGGAGACAATGCATAAATATAAGAGGAGATGCATCTTTAATTTGGGCGCGACAGGCCTCCTCTTGATGACACTTTTTGAAGCTGCCAACTTTACAGAGTTTTTCGACTCGGACGGAAGAGAGAATCACCTCATAAATAAAAATAAACGAGCGGGAATCTTACAAAATTTTAAGTTTATTTGGTGGTGATTCAAATTAAAAACGATCTTTAGATTCAAATGATACTATTATCTACGTTTTTGCTGGCCGATTAGATTTTATAGCTTACTTGGTTCGCATTGAGCAAAGATGAATTAGCGTGATTACAGTGTATTCAAGATTGTTTTCAAGCACGGCTCATTTCCGTCGATGTTAGGCTCGTGCCTCCAGTGGCGTGGCGTGCTTTGCGATACATCGATTAATCGGTCATTTAAACCTATGGAAAAGTATCGATAAACGGGGTGTTCGCAGCGAACACCTTGATAATCGATTATTTACCACGGCTTTAAATGGGAAAATATCGATAGATCGCAAAGCACGCCACGCCACTGCGTGCCTCTGACCCCCCACAGTCTTGGTCGACTGACGGAGCGAAAGCACTGTTATTAAAAAGATTCACTAGGCATTTAGTTCTAAGAATTGTTATAGTTAGTACATATTAGATAGTTTTTTCCCCTTTTTACAAGATTTGTGCTTTCGCTTCATCCTCTATCATCCATCCACCCATCTCTCCTCATAAGTACCCCTATCTATAAAGCGGTGTTCACCCCTATTCTATTGTAATACATTTAAGAAAAAAAATTGTAAAGACCCGGAAGGTCTAAAAATGGACTTAGTAATTCTGTATGTGTAATTGCAAAAATAAATAAATAAAAAAAGATTGTGTAAGGTCTTCTTTAAAAAAAAAAAAAAATACTTAATACATGTACAGTATTGAAATTTACACAATTATTTTCATTAAAAATTAAGAAGTAATAGTGGGAAGCAAAATCTATTTGCTGTTCTGGGAAATTTTTTAAATGAACATGAAGAAGCAACATTTTAACAACACTGTAATCGCGGTGGTTCAGTTTTGCTAAATGCGATTCACATATTACATCTATTAACATTTTAAACGTGGCGGACTAAACATATTATGCCAAATAAAATAGAAGGACAATTTTATTGGGGGGGGGGGGGGTT
>NW_017547096.1:1766867-1841337 GCF_001854935.1 Bemisia tabaci
CTAAACGAGGTTTCACTTCAAGTTGAAACTTTTCCTGGAAGTTTGCCTTACCATAAGCTTTCGTTGGAGCCCTGTCCCGTTGACCAACTTGGGTATAATAGTCTACTTATGCACCGGACTAATAGTCCAATATCCTTGATTTTAGCACATGAAACTGGAAAATTGGCAACGCTGTACAGCCTAAACCAGGGGTCACTTCAAGTTGAAACTTTGCATGGAAGTTTGCCTTACCATAGGCTTTCATTTGAGCGCTGTCCGGTTGACCAACTCGGGTATAAAAAAAGGGGCTAAAAAACACCACTTTTTGGCGAGGCTCTTTAAAATGTAGTGTCAAAAAAAGCCCCTGGTCAAAGGGGGTGCATCAAATCCAGGATGGCAGCCAATTTTGAACGGCGCAGGAGGGTAACTTTTAAAGTTTGATTCATGTAATACACTCTAAATTGAACCACGATTTCTGGATAATATTGGTCTAGAAGTTTGATGAGAGGTTTACAATTTATTTGTTTTTTATAAGACTTTATCTACGACCCGATAAATGACACCTCTGGTCAGGAGGCGTAAAACTGACAATCCAGGCCGAATCCGTGGGTTACTAGGGTTTAAGATGAGGCAATGATTTTGGTGAATGTAGATAATTTTGGTCGTAAATTTTAGATTTAAAGCAGATAATGCCCTCTAATTGTGCACGATCACTCGATTAAGGGATCAGTAGGTATTTGACTTCTTAATTTAAATGACGGAACAGAAAATTTTAAAGTACGATAGCAAAAAATCTTTGAAAGTGATCTAGCAGTTTTATTACATAGATGTTCGCAATTAATTTTACTCCTCAGTGAGACTGAAATTGAGGATGGTGACTGTCTCCATATGAGGAACCAATAAAACGACACTACAAATAGTTGTACAATTCGAAAAGAAACTGCTGGATACGCGATATTTACAGCGGAGTTACCTTTTACTAAAACAACAATAATGAAAAAATAAAAACATTGATGATTCATACCACCGGATGATGTTCCTCAGTATATTTTTTCAAAAATGGTGCTGTCAACTTTTGATTTTAGAGATTTGTTTATTTATTTATTTATTTATTTTTTTATTTCGCCATGATTCCCACGAGACCTGATTTGCTTTATTCACATTTCGAATAAAAAGATTCTTGGTTCTCAGATGGAATGAAAGGATTTTAAATGCGGATATTACTTACACCGAAATCGGTCCCTTACTGTCGAAGATGTAATAAAAGCATATTTGGACTGCATTTTGCAATTTGGACCTATAAATTCTGGCTCATCTGAAAAAACACATATGTGCATAGGAAAACTAATGGCTCATACGTTGTTTTTAAACTGGGCTGGAATTTATAGGTCCAAATTGCAGAATGTAGTCCATTTTGAAATATGGCGTATTAATGCTAAAAGGAACTATGTTGCACGCAAACACCGTTCAGATAATTCCTTTCAGCGTTATACCTACACCTCCGGTTACCACTACTGCCTTTTACAGGCAGTCATCGTGGATTTGAGACGCCCTGTCTGACCATTCATTATCCACTTAATTTTTTACCTCACATTTTACCAAAAGTGGTCTATCTTCGCCTGCGTTGGCATTGCATTTTTTTTCAAATTAGACCTCGTATGACAGAAAAGGCCGAGACCCATCAGCTGGTGTCAAATTTAACAAGGCAATTCAATTTTTTACGAGAGAACTTTAGTGCGGATTCCTTTGCAAATATTCAGGAATTTGCTTTGTACGATGGAAAAAATTCACTGAAATTTGCACGTAAATCCGCAGAACCATTTCCATCTAAAAAATGCAATTGCTCGATTAAATTTGGCAATAGCTGATGTGGCTTGGTTCCTTTCTGTTTAACGCGGTCCATTTGATGTCTGGTTCTTTTTTAAGGATGTATTTAAGTACCAATATCTGAAGTTCGTGATTCGTATATACCGGCCTAATATACAACCCAGGGGGCACGTGTTTTAGCAAGCCTCGAGTAAATTAGACCCGGTTTGGGAATCTTAGGGATAACTTAAAAAATGTAATGTAGAGTGGTGTAGGGTGATACTAGGGTAAAACCTAAAGGGCCCATTGGGTAAGAAATCATATGAGGGGCTTGGACGACAAGGCGCATAAGTGCAGTTTTTTTTAAAAAAAATTGAGATATTAAGAATCTAGACTAAAACTAGTTTGAGAGTTTATTCTGTGGAAAATTCAAAAATAAACTCCAACTTTAAAGCATCGAAATGGCCCTTTAAACTTCCTTCACGCTATACGACTCCATGTAATTTTGAAACTTTAAACATGTATTTATCTAAATAGCAAAAACTGCACTTATGCGCCTCGTCCTCCAAACCCCTCACATGCTCCAGGCGAAAGAGCGCAACTTTATTTCAACATTGCAAAATTTCCATCGGCAAGTTGTTTATAAGACAATTTTAGGGCGTACCTAGCTATGAATTTCACTAATTATTCTTCAGACGCAAAAATCAGCAAAATTTTGGTCAGAAATTTTAATCATAATCCCCTATTAATAGTTTGAACCAATTTGCAATATGGAAATGGTGTTACGTTCCTTTGTTGGAGAATTGACTAAATGTGGTTTTCGATGAATGTTCATTTTCTGTACCTCCAATGAAATATTTCTTTGTATCCTAATGAGATGTACAGAGCTAAAAATAAATCAACCATTAAAAATTATAGAAGTGAGGTAGGAAAAGAATTATACATATAGAGAGAGAAAAAAAACCCGTGTTTTTTTGGTTTTAGTCTATTTTATCACACTTTCCATTGTCTTTACAATATAGTATAAAAATTATGTATTTTAATATCACAATTCAAGAAGTAAATGCAAAAGGTTGAACAAAAAATGCGAGAGTCATTTAAAAATAAAGTTCCTTTAATTTTCTCTCCCGTCTGCAGAACTTGTAAGGTCGAATTTGACAAATTGCTTCATTTGAAATTGCATGCATTCAAGAACTCAGCCAGGTGTAGAAGTTAGCAAACGGGCTATAAACGCACTTCAAAGTATTTTTGGTTCCTATGGCCGATGACCCGAGACTTCATACACCTTGAGCTCACATAATTTTTTCGACGAAAGAATTCTGTAAACTGCTTTTTGTTTGAACGTTGAATTAATTAAAATTAAAATGTACATTACTTCGTCCACGTGTCTTTATTGGAGGAGGGAAAACAAAGGAACGAAGTTAAAGAATAACTCTCGGGAATAAACTGTAAAAAATCATGAAGCCACTTCCCAAACGAACACAATTGTGACAGAATCAGTGTATGCTGAGTCAAGTTTTATTGAAGCCGTAAAGATCTAACACATTACTTTGGCCGCTAATAGCCTTAAGTCTCAGATGTCAAGTTGAATCAAACATTTTAACGTCATAAGAGATTAAAACATTTTCACCTGAGACAGTTCATCCGTCTAGGTAAACTTCTTGCTAAAGAGGCGTCATTTCAATTTTAATCTTTGCTAAAACATCAGTTAAAAAATTAGGAGGTTATGAAAGTTTGAAACTAGATGTATCTTGTCTTTTCAATGATGACACACCCAACTGATTATTGCACTGAGAAGTCGTCATTGAAGAGGATGAGCAAGAGAGAGGATTTAAATGAATACGTAAAATTGCCTAAAGAATTCAGCAATACATATCGAAAGTATACATACGGCCCAAGAAGTACAAATTTGGTACACATATATTTAGAGAGCTATTAGTGTCCTCGTCTCACTCCAACTAACTCACTCCAATGAGGTCAGAGTATTAATCTGCCGAACTACAGAAAAACACCGTATGAATATTTAGACGTTGCCACATTTTCTCTGATAAAATACAACCGTACAGTGCGAGAAAAATACATTAAAAATGGGTATGACAGGGCGGAATGAAAAAAAATAGTGTATTTCCTTCGGAAAATACACTCAAAATAAACAGAACCAGGACGCATGGGGCTAATTGCATGCACGCTCTGAACTCCAAAAAAACAAACGTTATAAAAAATTAAAACACAAAATTGAGCTTGAAAGTGGCGGATCCAACAAATTGGCAACATTCTTTCCTCCATTTAAACATATGGAATTGTATCGATTCTTGAAGGAGCCAGGTGCTCCGACAAGAATCGATTATTTAACACAAGTTTAAATGGAGAAAATCCGGAGTCGCCAAATTGGTGGATCCGCCTCTATGCTTGAAACTGACCGGGATAGGAATCAAAGCAAGTCAGCTATCTCGGTCAGTTGTATGCTCTTTTCCTTGTTTTATTTTTTTAAGTTTTAGCTTTTTCCCAGTTAAAAATGGGCATGTATTTTGCCTTGTTATAAGTCCTAGCTGCGTTCATTATATCTATGTAGCCTTATCATAGCCATTTTTTGGGTGTATTGCACACTATTGCGTTGTTTTTTTTTATCATTTTCTGTACAGTGTATCCATTTCTTCTTTGACTATTCAAACCATTAATCGCAAGACTATATGTACCTGAAACTTCGAAGGGATTTTTTTTAAAAATAAAAAATCACTCATTCTCGGAAGAATAAATTTTTAAACGGAGAAAACTTGGGGAGATTCAAATGCTCATATGGCGTTCTTTCTCAATACCCAGCGCACAATGGACCAAGTCAATAGGAGGTCGGACAAAATTTGGGAACTTTAAACGCTTATAACTCCGTTTATACAAAACGTTGAGGTTCTGAAAGTGGTTCCATTGGTTTCCTCGTTAAATTTTCCTCTGAAGGCGCTCCTTAAAATTTAAAATGTGACGAATTAAACATCAAAATTTGCAGTTTTGGTCAAATGTTCCGTGTCCAATCTCTCTAGTTGACTCGATCCACCGTGCGGCGGTGCTAGGAAGGGCTATTTCACAGCATGATGGCAGCATCGATTACAAATGATGAACGTATACAAAATGAAGGATGAGCATGAAGAGTATGGCAGTCATTGATTCGGCAGATTTCGAGGAGGCGTTGGGGTCGCTTTTTGACTTATTCTTACGGCCCTCAGAGGCAAGTCTGTCCTTGGTTGGGTTCTTCGGGTTGGGGGGACAACCCATCCAAAACTGAGCTGATGGCCGCGGCTGCTCGTTCTCTACGCGCATCCGCAAATCGTCGAATTTCCAGAATCCTTTCCCTTTGAAAAAGTACGTGCGACCTGGTAAACGAGCAAAGAAAATCGGACTTAATCGACTGGACGTATTTGTGGTAAAAAGAACTATGCACAAAATAATGAAATCAAAAGATTAACTAAGAGGCAGTCAAACCCTACTCTCTGAGCTTAAAATTGGACGTATTTCTGCCTGACGGAACTATGTGCATTATGACGTGAGCCCTTTTATGCATAAATTCATAGGGGTCTCAGGGCTCATATCTTAATGCACATAGTTCCATTAGGCAGAAACACGTCCAATTTGCGATTAAGTACTGCGCATCCCCAAAACTGCGTCTGCGGGCTCTTTTTATTTTAAGTTGGCAGCAAATCAGATTCGCTTAGAGAGAGACATAAGAAAATTCTACAGAAAATAAACCAACCATACAATATAATTCAAAAACTGTTTCTATCGGTGGTTTCGGTTGTTTTCTTGTTACTTCCTTAAGTTGCAAAAACAAAAGTTTTAACACTATTGAGATCATCCGTAAGAAAGATCTGTATCAGTTTATGAGATTTTTTTATTCACTTAAGTTTAGCGGTCTAACAGGGCCGGATTTAGGGGGTGGCCACATGGGCCGCGGCCCATGGCGGCAAATTTAGGGGGAGGCAAATTTTGCAATTTTTTTGAATGTAGCTATAAAGCAAAATCGGAATTCGAAAAAAAATTACAAACGAGAAAAGGTGACATAATCTCTCATTTCCTGAGAGTATATTTCTAATTTTGTCGTCTTTCTGTGATACAATAGGCAGCACCTTTCATCAGTCCATTTAAGACTAAGAGAGAAACCGAACACGGAATTTGGTCTGGAACGGCGCGGCGCAGAGAGCAATGATGACGAGGACTTTAGATGAAAAGGAGTAGCCCTCGATGCGGCGGTCGGCATGTAACACATATTAGCGCCTACAAGACTGCGTGAATACTTAACGCATTGCGCCTAACACAGTGCGGTCAGCACGGAGCGTCGGTGGAAGTTAAAATTATTAAACCACATGTATATTTGTTCTTTCATAACTTTAATTAACAGTCATTGCGTTAAAGACAGTGCAGTCGCTGCGGTCAGCAGCGGGCAGCCGGGCAGCGTGAAACGCATAGCGCCTACAAGACTGCATGAATACTTCATGCATTGCGTCAAACACAGTGCGGTCAGCAGCGCGCAGCGGTCGGCGTGAAACGCATAGCGCCTACAAGACTGCGTGAATACTTAACGCATTGCGCCTAACACAGTGCGGTCAGCACGGAGCGTCGGTGGAAGTTAAAATTATTAAACCACATGTATATTTGTTCTTTCATAACTTTTTCGTTCAGTTCACATAGATGGAAGGCCTTGTCCACACAGAGATAGGTTTACGGAACTTAACTTTCGCGCCAAGTTCCGTGAACTTTTGCTAGTATAGTGTTGACAGGGCTCTCGAAAAAATGTGTCCAACACGAGTAAACGCGTCTTATGAACCCCTCCCCTTCCGGCACGTTCACTTGATTGTTTTTATTGATGTTTCAAAACTTATGAGAAGGGGGCGGCAAAATACAGGCGGCCCATGGGCGGTAAGTAAATAAATCAACCCAAAATTAAAAAACCCAACCAAAAAGGAAATCCAAAACTAACAGAAAACACAAAATGTGCAGAACAAGAGAAAATATAAGGAACCAAACCTAAAATATTAATAATCAAAATAAATAAAAATAAAGAGATAAATATAAAAACTCTGACTTTTATAACTCTGACTTTTTTAACTCTGACTTTTTTACTCTGCGGTCTAATTGAAAATGCCTCTGATATGGAGTACACAAATTTCGAGTTGAGGGATAAGGCATTCCTGATGTCTTCAACGTGATTTTTGTGCGATTTTAATAAAAACAATTCTACGGGATTGACTTTATTTCTTGTTTAACAGACTTATCTACATACATTTGGCCAATTTCTAGGCTCGGTGTTATAATGGTATTGATTTTCCTTCTCTCCCCTTTAATTCAACCCTTAGAAACAAATTAAATGTTCCAAGTCTTGAATATGAAGACAAGAAGTAGGGTTGATCATCTTAACTGATTCTATTTCATGCTCATATTTTCTACTTACTGTCATTCCACTGAAATACAGTGTCGATGTAGTAGCCGACTCCGCGCCAAATAGACATGTCTCGTGGGTAGTCCAGTTCGACGCGTCCCAATTCTTCATCAAATCTGCCGAACAGTCATTTTATTAATAATTTGTTTCAGGAAAGTACTAGGCAGCTTCATAAAGATAAATAATATAAATTGGAAAGTAAGAAACAAAATTGTGGAAACTTATGTTGGCATCGAATCAAGAGATCAAATCAAGGTGCATAGTAAATCTAATGAACCCACCGACAGATTCCAAATTTAATCATCATAATATCTGTTTTCTTTATGGAGGCACTTTGGGCACGGTGGAAAATTGATCATTTAAACACAAAAATCAGAGAGCGATCCCATTGGTTGAAATGGGTGATTGTTATAGCCTAAGGGCTTATTAAGGGATTACAATATAGGGTCTCTCGTGGGTTGCCTTTAGTTATACTGGAAAAAAAACACATTGGATCTAGAGTCCAGACTCTTAAAAAATCGACAAGAAAAAATACTCCTGACTCAATCAGATTTAAGCTTAAATCAAGAACCCAGCCTCTTAATTTGAGCGGATTTCCTTTTGATTTAAGCTTAAATCTGATTGAATCAAGAGTCCTTTTTCTTGTCAATTTTTCAAGAGTCTGGACTCTAGATACAATGTGTTTTTTTTCCAGTGAAGTTATTATTACCTACCTCCTTTGTCCATTGTAACCACCACCATCGTCCCGCCTACACCAACACTACCAACAGGAGCCCTCCATATCCCTTCAGTCTTCTTTGTCTGTAGCTTTGTCTACAAATTTCAACAATTGGCCCGCTGGGAATATGTTCAAAATCAGAATCAGGAGATAGTGATAAAAATGTATTTGACAAAATTATTTTTACACGGGAACAGAGAGTGTCACTTACTTCCAATACATCGTTTCACTAAAAAAGTAGGTTTTGCTGTTGTAACCCCAAATAAATGCTGCGTCGACCTTCTCCAGGGTTGGTGGAAGGCCTAGTTCTGTCAGAGGTTTGGGGTATCCATGCATCAAAACATTCGCGTCAAACACGTAGAAGTATTTCCCTGTTAAACACAAAAGGGAGTTTCGAATAATTTACATAAAACTAATACTGAGAATAACACAAATAAGATAGATTACCAGGATTGTAAGCATTTAGCATCAACTTTCTGACAAACCTGTGGCTGGAAAATGACCTGTTGGGATTTTTCTTGGAGACGTGGAATTAGATTTCATGATTTATTTTACGGATGCTTGGTCTAAATTATTTACGTACTACCTTAGTGAAGGAAGCGGCCGGTATGTTAAACTTCCTTTGTTAAATGCACGTAAGGGAGATGTTGCATGTGTGAGGAATTTGCGATTTGACTGTTGATTCTTACGTAAAAGTTCTCGGGAAACACGATGGTGCCACTGGTTTTCTCTAAAATCAACTCCCAAGCTCAAAAAAAGCCCTCAAGTTGAGGCCAAAATGGAGGGGATATCCCACCCTACCCTGAGAGTCCACCTCTACATTAAAACAAACTCTCCATGCAAAGATAGGGAGCAAATACATTAGCAGGGTTGCCGTGTTTTCAGTTTTGGAGTCCCCAAATAAAGTGGCAGCCCTGTCAATGTATTTGCTCCCTATCTTTGCATGGATAGTTTGTCTTGATGTAGACGTGGACTCTCAGGGTAGGGTGGGATATTCCCTCCATTTTGGCCTCAACTTGAGAGCTTTTTTTGAGCTTGAGAGTTGATTTCAGAGAAAACCAGTGGCATCATCGTGTTCCTCGCGAACTTTTACAAAAGAATCAACAGTCAAATCGCAAATTCCTCACACATGCAACATCTCCATTTACGCTCAAAATAGAGAATATGGCAGTCTCATCACTTACAATCGTCGTTCCTCTGACGTAAGGGTGTATCTTGATTTCCACTTGAGCCCTGTTGCTTATATGGTACCATACTTTCCGGGGCTCATTTGAAAAAGGAGATACGCCCTTACGTCGGAGGAGCGATGCGATAGCGGACTTGATAAGGGATCGAATAATATGACATTTCATGTATTGGTTCAGTCAAAGAATAGAGCTGGGTGACGGTTTAATATTCGGATAGATAACTATCCCTGCTTTCCGGTATGCGTGAAGCTTGATGCCTATCCATCAAAATCGAAGACAACATTCACTAACAGCATACACGGTTGAGTTGAATCATGAAGCGGAGTATATGTGTATTATCTGAATAGATAACTGTTCGCGCTCCGCAGTTGCGTTGTTGCCTATCCGGGTATATTGAAGGCAAACTTCTCATGGGCAGTATTCTCTCATGTTACCTACAGTGTTTTCAGTTCTATGTATTAGATGAGGTTATAGGACATTTCGTCAACGATTTTTTGTCCGCGCACCTGTTTTTTCCAGTAATTTACGTCCACGCGTCTTTTCAACACGGGAATTTTAGTCCACGTGCCAGTTAAGACCCAAAGTTAATTGGCCCACATGTAAATACAAACGACAATTGCTCACGACGTTTTTGGATGAAAATTCATAATGTCTTGGAAGAATGAGGGTTTGCATGTTTTTTTGTTTTGTCTGTTTGGTAAAAAGGGAGAATAATATATAGTTGAGAGTTTTGGTAAAAATGGGGGAGCGTCAATTCCATGAGACAAAATTCACTAAAACTCTCTACACCTCTTTGGTGTAACAGGACTTAATTATCTTTCAAGAAATTCCCACCTTGTTAAACCTGAGCCGGATAAACCTCTATATTTGCCTCAGCAAAAGGCTCTTAAACTTTTCCTGTGTACGATAAGTATCTTGCTTTATTTTGCGAGGAAAGATCTGTACTTTTAAAGGATGCCTGTCATTCTTGATACGTTCAATTTCGTATAATACTGTGCAACACCGCTGTTGTGAAATAGTTGCTTCAGGCGCCGCCGCACGGCGAGCAACGCGCATCGGCGCCTACAAACCTGAGTGGATACTTCAAGCATTGTGCAATGCGTGAAGTATCCACTTAGGTTTGTAGGCGCCAGTGAGCCTCTCGCGCTGGCAGCGCGATATAAGAAAGAATTGAAGGCTATAAGAAATTGTGTAGAAATTCGTGTGCTTTGGAACTCATTAAGTTTGATACGGAACTACCTTAATATTTACAAAACACATTATATTTTCCTTTAAAACATGTTTTTTTTTTCATCAATTAAAATGAGAATAGTCCATACAGAGTGAGCAAACATTTGAAAATCATGAGTTGAAAAACGCTGATTCCGCGAGATTAAATATTAGAGCCTAACACAAAGCGGAGCGGCGACGCACTGGTGCCTACAAACCTAAGTGGATACTTCAAGCATTGTGCAATGCGTGAAGTATCCACTTAGGTTTCCACTCACAAAGTCAGGGTTTTTTAACTCATGATTTTGAAATGTTTTGCACACTCTGCATTGATTATTCTCATTAAATTTGATGGGAAAAAAATATGTATCAATTTATCAATGGAGAATAATAACATAAAGTGTGTTTTTTTAAATATTGGTGGTTCCGTGTCAAATTTAATGATTTCCAAAGCACTTTAATTTTTCTTTTACATTTTGTGCTTTTATCGTGCTGCAGCGAGGTGTACGCGCAACCAAACGCTCAAAATTTGACGTATTTGACTCTAAAAGATCGATGTACAAATGGGTTAAAACTAAAGATTGCGTGCTTCTTGGTTTTTTTTTGCTCTTTTATTCATTTTTGCAGTTTCTGACGGCACAACTGCGGCTCATTGAGATTAATGTCGCTTGGAAAAGGTTTTACAAATATTTGCCACGTTTTCAAAATATAAATGTTTTCAAAATAAAGTAATAATTTCGCAAAGAAAAAATTAAAAAATAAAAAAAGGTACCTGGTGTTCCTCTAGGGAAATTTCCCAAAAAAGAAAACAATGAAACCATTCTGAAACTTTTTGTTTTATGTTTTAGAAAATATAAGATTTCAAAGTTTCCAGAGCCTGTCTTACCTCTCCCACTGACTCGATCAAGTGTGTGACGCTCAGTATAATGAAAATTTCGCAATCCCGGAAAGAACAACCGGTCTCCTGAATTTCTGCTACAGGGAAATTGTTTATGATTTCAGAATCGGCAAAATAGGTACCAACAACCGGGCCGTTTTGATTTATATATCATCCATCACGCATCAATCAAATCTCTCTGGATAATGGAGTCACTGAGAAAGGTGAAATACGGCGATGAGCTCATCGAGGTAAAAGACTTCACCTCAAAGGTGGAAAGGAAATTAGCAAGGGATGCATGCCGTTGGCGTTAGAGAATTAGTGAGTGATTGATCATAATGTTTTCTTACCGATGAAAAATACGATTTTTTTGTCAAGTCTCTCATACACAGCGTCGATGTGGGTGAAGTTAGGAGGAAGGTTCTGCCACAGTCGCTCTGTCAAGGCTGGATATCCGGGATAGAGTCCTTTATCACCGATTCTCCAAATATACTGGAATTTTTTCCAAAAAAATGGATACCGTGAATGAAAAATGGTGAACGTTTTAAGGAAGCTGGGGATGGATCACTAAAGGCCAGCCTTCAGATACCAGGACTATGCAAAGAATTTTCTGAATAAAAAAGGAGCTAAAAGATACATTTTTGAAATAATTGAATTAGGAATGATAATGAACTGAGCTACTATCTTAACTTCTGGCTGATACATAAAAAACGCTTACTTATTTATGTCGTAGGCAATTAGCGATCGCCGGCACATTGCAATCTGTTAGTGTTGAATCAACAAATTAAAAAATTTTAAAGTGAAAAAACGAGATGGAAGTAGTAATTATTATGCTTTGAATTCAAATATATACGTTATCCCCTTCTTCTTGAATGCATGGCACCAGTTAGCACACTCGTGAGTTCGTGAAATGTAATCAATAATCGTTGGTTTGGTTCAGCAACTAAACTAACTCCTTGGCAAAGCGGAGAGTATCGCTGGATTTGAAGGCGTTCCTAGCTGAGGTCGTGCCATGAATTTCTTCGCTATGGAAACCTTTACTACATTGATGTTCCTGTAATTGCAATTTGACGAATTGACAAGTACAGAGCTTGCAAATTGCCTGCGATTGCTGACTGCCTACGACATATATATGCATAGGGAAACTGATGACACAACTGCTGATTCTTGAGCCAGAGATTGGAGTTCCAAATTGCAAAATGGAGTCTAACTGAGTATCCCCAATACTACCGTGCTAAGGAAGATCGCCGTATGAACATTCGAGAGTTGCCAAATTTCCTTCGATAAAATGTTTATTTTTGAGGAAAATTATGAATATATTTCCTTAAAATTTTCAAACACTTTAGATCGATTTAGTAACAATATTATCTGAGAAATTGGAAGAAAATGTTCAAAAATTGTCCTAGAAATTAGTGATTTGCCAGAGGTACTTTGGGAACGCCTGAATGCTCATACGGCGTTCTTATTTAGCACGGCAGAATAGGCTCTTGGTTCCTTTTTGCAAAATGCAATTAATTTGCTCTTTGGCCTACCTTGTCTTTGAAGATGAAGGTTTCTCGCCTGATGACAGCGACAGCGTCGTAGGAGGTATCGCATGTGTCCGGTTTCTGGGGTTGCGGTGGGAGCGGAACGGGGGGTTGGTAGGCCGGACCGTGGGGGTTGTAGGGTCGCCGATATACGGGTCTGGTCGGGCGCGTCGTCGGCCTTGGTGTAGTTGTCGTTGTTGTGGTGGTGGTCGTCGTCGTGGTTGTCGTGGTGGTGGGGGTGGTGCGGGGCGGGGTGGGGTGCCTCCTGCGGGGGTCCTCCGTGGCCGGTGTGTGGGGATGGGGGTGGTGGCCCCCGGCCCGGTGACCCGGGAACAGACCGTTGCCGTTGTCCACGCTGGGGCGGTACTCCGGGATGTGGGCCCACATCTTGTCATCGCGGGATCCTGAAACAGAGCCACGTCCTGAAAATTTGGCCACAGAATCAAAGGGTGGGATGCTGCTATGCATCAGGGTGGCAAAATTTCATGAGATGTAAAATCTCGATATTTCACGTGAAATATTTCGTAAAATTTCAGAAATGTATGAAAGATATGAAAAAACACCAGTTCCTCTGCATGCTTCGCACGGAGAAAAAAACTTCGTGCGTGGGACCTGAAGTTTAGGTCATATGGATCTCTGAAGTTTCCGGATTGAGCATCCGAACACTTATGGTCCAGCTGCTGAGGTTTGGATCACACATCTGAAATTTCAGTTCTTACATCTGAAGTACTTCGGTTTTCACATCCGAAGAACTTCGGTCATATCTAAAGTACTTCAGATGGGTGATCCGAACCTCGACAGCTAGACCTAAAGTGTTCAGATGCTCAATTTGAAAACTTCAGAGATCCATATGACCTAAACTTCGGGTCTCACGCACGAGGTTTTTTCTCCGTGGCAAAATGTAAGAATTGTGACTTTCATCTAAGTGTGTTTGAGTGCGGATTTTATACTTAAAGGAGGATCCAGCAATTGGGCAATACCAGATTTTCTCCATTTAAACCTATGCTAAACAATCGATTCTTGTTGGAGCATCTGGCTCCTCCAAGAATCGATACATCTCTTCAGGTTTAAATGGTGGAGAGACAATGTTGTCAAATTGCTGGGCCCACCAATGTTTACACTCTTCCCCCTGAAAAATAATGAATAATTCACGGCTTCGTGAAATTTTACTGAAATTTCCAATGTTTCATTTCTTTCTTGTATTTCATGCCACCCTGGCTAAGCTAAGGGAAAGGGTTTAAATGTTGCCAAATTTACTTTGATGAAAAATTATTTTTAAAAAAATATTGCACTCTGAATAAAATGATCCAAATATTTGGATGAAATACATAAAGTTTCCCAGTAAATGCAAGTAGAAGTTGTTTGAGCGAAAAATTTTACTAAGAAGTCCTCTAGTCTTCGTAAAATTATTCGTAATCTTACTCTGTAATATAAACTCATAAACGCCCCCGGGGTGGCGGCAAACCCCTAATCATCTAGACTCGTAGAAATTGTTCAAGAAATTCAGGGTGGACTAAATTTTTCTCAATAAAAAAGGGTCTAATTTGGTCCATGTTAGGTAAGACAGCAGAATGTGACCATCTTCTGCATGCTTGTGTAATGTAAGGCTTGGTAAATTACAAAAAAATGTATGATTATATATGGACCGCGTTGAACAGAAAGGAACCAAGCCACATCAGCTATTGCTAAATGTAATTGGGCAATTTAATTTGTTACGTGAAAACGGTTGTGCGGATTTTCGTGCAAATTTCAGAGAATTTTCTCCATAGTACGAAGCAAATTCCTTAAAATATTCAAAAGAATCCGAACAAACGTTCTCTCGTAAAAAATTAAATTGCCCATTTAAATTTGGCAATAGCTGATGTGGCTTGGTTCCTTTCTGCTAAATGCGATCCATATACAGTAGTTGGAAGGGTTGGAAACGACGCATCCGTCGTTTTGGAGGCGATAGCAAGCGACGCTACTTCCTGATAGCTCTACAAATCTAAAAAACGGGATTTTTGCGTGTCATTCTACCGTCAGGGTGAACTTACCGTAAAGAATTTGTATGGCAAGGCGGTCATCGTTGGGGAGATCGTAATCGCCAGAGATGCCCTTGTAATAGGGAAACATGAGAGCATCGGCCACGGAGGAATGGCTCAGTCCCAACGAATGCCCGAATTCGTGCGCCGCAACTGCGAACAGGCTCATCCCGTTTTCTGAAAATAACAAAACGCCTTCAAATCTTCGCTCACGCCACAATCACTACACGAAAAGTAGAGGTTCAATCCAACGCGTTATTTTATCATAGCTAGAAACGGGAATTATGGGGTGACCAGCAACTATCGACAAGGAAAATCCCTGATACTTCCATTATTTCCACGATTCAAATTGAGAGAATTCCCTTAGCGTCGGCATTTTTCAGAAGAAATAGTCCGCGATACTTCCATTACTTTCGGAATCAAATGTTAAAAAATTCCGGAGTTGTGATTCCGGAATTTACGTATTTATTTCAATAGTTACAATATTTAAAACTAGAATTTTAGTTTATACTCTATTTTATATTAAAAAAAATAAATAATTCAATTATGTTTAGAATTTCTATACTAATGTTAATTTTAAGACCAGGTATAGTCTCCTTAGTAATACGATGAGAAGGGCTAGGAAAATCACCTCTGTTCTTATCAGCAAGGCAATGGGCCTGTTGCAAACTTTTGCTAGAGCAAAAATAAGAGTTGTTTCTTATAGATAATGCCTCAAAAATCACGATGAGCGCATCGGCAAAGTCTAAAATGCACTCATAACTTCACAGTCTGCGTAAGAAATTTGCGGTTTTTTGAGCTTCCCGCTTCAAAAACGATACTACGACACAGGTGAACATTTTGTAAGAGGAGTCGCTCCATCGTCGGCAATAATCATCATGGCCGACGCCAATCCGCCGAAACACGTTTGATGGGACGAGATATAACACCTGAACTGGATTAGACCGGATAACAATCGGTGTGTTAACGTTCATATTTTCCACGCCCGAATTGATTGACCTTGAACTCTCCTCGAATCACGCACGGAACTGCGAGCAAGCGTCGGCCATGATGAATATCGCCGACGATGGAGCGACTCCTCTAACAAAATGTTCACCTGTGCCGTAGTATCGTTTTTGAAGCGGGAAGCTTAAAAAAACGCAAATTTCTTACGCAGATTGTGAAGTTATGAGTGCATTTCAGACTTTGCCGATGCGCTCATCGTGATTTTTGAGGCATTATCTACAAGAAACAACTCTTATTTTTGCTCTAGCAAAAGTTTGCAACAGGCCCATACCTACACTGGAAAAAACCGCATTGGATCTAGAGTCCAGACTCTTGAAAACATTGACAAGAAAAAATACTCTGGATTCAATCGGATTTTTGCTTGAATCAAAACGAAATCCACTTAAATTAAGAGGCTTGGCTCTTGATTTAAGCTAGATTCTGATTGAATCAAGAGCACTTTTTCTTGTCGATGTTTTTAAGAGTCAGGACTCTAAATCCAATGAGTTTTTTTTTCCAGAGAGAATGGCTTATAAGCCGTTCTTAGGCAGGCGGACAGAAATTGCAACTGATTCAAGATTTTAAAGCGAAGTAGTTAGACATTAGATAGAACATGGAGGGCACCGGTGACTTACCTCTTCGGTCATCGGAATCATCGAGGAGCCAATTCTCTTCCTCGTCGAAATGTGCATCCCCTCCTCTGCCGCTACCCGGGAAGAAAGCATGGGCCAAAATACGCCCCGGTCCATCAAAAGGATATCCATCGCCGTGATATCCTCTGAAACCAATAAAACAGACGTCTCTCTGTTATGGAAAATCAAAGAGGATACACTGAAAAAAAAATCTCGGTGTATTTACTAAGAAAAGGGTAAAATTACCAAGAATGCAGGAATCTATTTGATCCCAGTTTTTTCTTGGTAAAATTACCATTTATGGAATTGGTAATTTTACCGAGAAATCTCGGTAAAATTATTATTGAACTTTCTAGGTAATTTTACTGGATCTTGGTAAAAACGCCGATATTTTTTATCGACTGTGGTAGAATTACCGAGATAAAAAGGCAAAGTTACCGGGAATTGATTACCAATAAAAGTGGTATTCTTACCTGAAAAAAACAGTAAAAATACCGGTTTTTAGGTAAGCTTACCAGTCTGTCTTGTGGATGTCTGTGTGAGGTGATTCGATGGACGCCATATTTTTTTTCGAAAGGACATACGATACATCGCCTAGATTGCTTCTATTTCTTCAGCTACTTGTCATTTTTCTCGGAGTTTGAGATCGCAATTCTGTTCTCAGGAAACTAAAGAATTCACTCACCAATTTTGACAAACAAATTCAACATAATATAGGCGTGGTTTTTTTAGAGAGAAAATATCGCATTCGAGTGCGGTTTCGATGTCAGTATCGAATGCAATATTTTTCCTCTAAAAAAACCACGCCTTTCTTACGTTGGATTTGTTCGTCAAAATTTGTAAGTGAATAATTCTTTAGTCTCCTGACAACAGAATTGCGATCTCAAACTTCGAGAAAAATGACAAGTAGTTGAAAAAATGGAACTGATTGATGCGATACATCGCATGTCGTTCTGACGCAAAATATAGCGTCCATCGAATCACCTTATTGCTGAAAACATTGCTAAATCATGAAGAATACTCAGACAAATTTCCATTCCTCTACGAGCATTTTTGTTCTGTGAAATAATAAAGGTCTAAAAGGAAATTCTTAAAAAACGAAACTTAAGAGTGCCTCTCTCGCACCCAAGTCTTCGAGGGACCACTAGACGAGGCACGAAGTTAAGCATTTTGATACATGTTTTTGGACCAAAATTGAACGAAAAACACGATTCAAGCAACGAAAATTACCGAAATTAACTCCTAACTATGATATTTAACGTTTAATCTCGTGGAAATTCAAACCTCCCGCTCAAGAGAGCACAATGGTCTAAGTACGTTAAATCGCAAACTAAACGTTACCGTGTCAGTCTCTCAGTCGTTAGTCAGTCTTTACCGCTTATATTCCGAGAACCAACGTCACAATAATGGACCACTAGACAAGGTACGAATTTCAGCATTCTGATACATGTTTCTCAACCAAAATTTCACGTAGAACACGATACGCACAACGAAAATTACCAAAATCAACTCCTTCTGAAGATATTTAATGATTCTTGATGCGTGAATTCAAACCACCCGCTCATGAAAACTCAATGCTCTACGTGATTCACATCGCGCGCTAAATGTTTATCATGACAGTCTCTGCGATGTAAAAATATTCAACTTCAATCTTGACACTTTGGCTCAGCTATAGCAAATTACCAATAGTTTGAACAACACATGGTGGAAAATGAACATTGCTCGATTGAGAAGCTTGCTGAAACCGTTGTAGTGCGCGATTTGACTCACGTAGAGCTTTGAGTTTCTTGTGAGCGGGCAGTTCAAATTCCTCGTAATCAGTGCGAAATAAAAACGTTAATATCTTCGTTAGAAGTTGATTTCGGTAATTTTCGTAGTGCGAATCGTGTTCTACGTGAAATTCTGGTTAAGAAACATGTATCAGATTGCTTAAATTCGTACCTTGTCTAGTGGTCCATTAAAGTTATCGTGGGCAACTAACAGCGCGCCGCGCCGGCAAGCAGCGCAGCGTTTCCAACGCCTTCGACATCGAAGAGATACTTCACACATTACACCGTTACGTACATTGTTTTGATGTGTCAATTACCATACCTATTCTTTCCTTGCCTTTCTATACAGCGTGTTTGAGGTATATACAAATGACAAACCCACCATCTCGCGGAGGCAGAAACGTCTAATTAACCTGTCTATATGACAGGTGGCAATACTTCGACACGGAAAATTCTCTTCTTAACAATTTTAGTAGATCGTAATTGAGGGGCTTGAAGGACAAGGCGCATAAGTTCAGTTTTTGAAGAAATTGAGGTAATGATGATTTCAAGTAAAACTAATCTTATTGCATATTCTGTGTAAAATTCTCTCCAAAATTCCAATTTTTAAGCATCAAAAAGTCAGTTTGAACTTTCTCTCCGCCAAAAGCCTCCATATAATTTCGAAACTTCAAACACGTATTTCTCGAAATAGCAAAAACTAAACTTATGCGCCTTGTCCTTCAAGCCCTCACATGTACTTGAAGGCGCTACGTCACCTATTAACAGTCAAAGAGAACGGCTCGAAAAGTCGAAAATAAAAAAAAAAATCTTAATCATTCCCGTTTCGAAACATAGTTTATGCGTCTCAAGACTGCCGAGGGGTTGGACAGGTGTTTAGAAGTACCCGCCGAAGGAAGCATAAAGTCAGTGGGTAGTTACTCGTTTTATTATACAGTCTTTTATTTGTTTTTCGAGGGAGAAAAGAGAGACGAAATGAGAAGAATCAAGTCCTCGTTTCCGCTATTATTAACCGCTCGATAAGGGATGAGTTGCGAGTTCCTCGCCGGCTATTTTCAGTCGTGTCGCGAGAGGAGGAAGTGATAGAATCGAAAAGAGGATATGCAGTGTGAACGTTTTGCTAATATACCGGCACCGGCGAGCGTGATAACGTATATCGCTCAAAAGTCAGAGGAGAGTCCCGCTTCCTCTCTGACAGAGGGACCGTGTCATATCGTGCTTTATCGCAATCCCCCTATTTCCGGTGGTCGGTGAGCATCTTTGAAGTAGAATCACTGCCACTGCAATCGAGGTCTGGTCGGATTTGTATGGAGTGTAATTGCTTGAGGGTAGAATAAATTGGACGGAGTTAAACAGAAAGGAACCAAGCCACATCAGGATTGAACCGAGAAAAAGAGGTTTAAAGTTTGGCTCCTGCATAAGACTCAATGTAAAAGATAAACTTCAAGTTCAATTTCTGCAAAATTTGCTCCCACAAAAACTTCGAATTTTTGGCGATAGATAGTAGAGCAGTGATTGAGTTCAAAACCACCCATAACTCAATTTTTTCCAAAATGTGGGTTGGTTCCTTTCTGCTTAACTCAGTCCAATTGTGCCATCCCTAGTGGCAGAACCATAGAAGGAAAAGATAAAGATTATGTGCGAAAGTTAATTTTTTTTAAATGTATAACGCATGCATACGAAAGTGTTAAAAGTGAAAATTTTTATGTAACCATTATGTAAAAAAGTCATAGTTTTCGTGAGCTTTTCGCAAACACACTAAAAAAACTTCTACTTCACGGAAAGCTCACGAATATGATGACCTTTTTTTGTATACAAATAGTTACATAAAAATGTTCACTTTTACCACTTTCGTATGCATCCATTGTATAAAAAAATAAGAAAAATGTCTATAAAAAAAAATTACCTTATCTAGCTGTTATCATTTTCATATATTATGGTCAGGTCTGAACTTTGATTTTTTTATATAAACGTTACATGTTTTTATATAAAACTACCATTTAGATAACAGATATGTTTTTTTAATACTTTTTTTAGAAAAACAAAAATTTGTTCTGCTACCAAGGATCGGATGGGGGCAACAGTAACGCCGTTAATCGTGTTCTATCTGCTGAGCAAACGAAGGGAGAAATGTCTTGATTTTCACATGCCCCTAAGTAGGGTCCTCAAGGATGTACCTTAAAAGTTTTAAAATCCATACGATGAAGTTCCTTTGAATCATTATAATTCATTAATGAGAATTATCTTACTTCTGTCATGCAAAATCAATGAAATCCATTGCAAGGTTTATAATTCAGAGTCACACCATTGAAACTAGTAGTTAGCAACATTTTCGTTCTTATGGTGCTGTTTGCAATAGGTTTCCGCAAGCCCATTTTAACCATTATTTACTCTGTACAGTGCCTTTGCTAAGGATATTAAAGGGCGCCTAAAAACACAATTTCGACACATTGAGCAGCATGAATCACTACTGAGACCCCAATCTGATAATTGAAGTTGTCTTTCAGCGAACAAGTGATGTTTATCACGGCAAGTTGCGTACACTGATAAAAATATTTGTGTTCTTGTGTTTCTTTCGGTTAATATAGGAAGTGAAACACAAACCAGCACAAACTTTGCGTGCATTTTTGCACAGTTTAGGTGAATTTAGCACAGAAAAAAATGGAGAGATTGCACGGAAAAAATTGACACTGCTGATTTCACAAGTTTGTAGTTAAAAAGACTTCGACATCCTTCCAATGTAGTTTTTTTTTTTTACAGTAACAAGAAGCTAATTGAACCAACCCCGTGGTTGAATTACCTTTTCTCTATTGTGAAATGTACATGTCAAGCATCTTTTTTAACAATTTAAGTCCGCGATTCAATTTTTCATTGTGAAAAAATGCATTTCTCCGATTACGATGAAGGTATTCTCCACTCGTTTTTTTATTAAATTTCCTCAATAAAACTAGCTGTCATTTCCCCTTGAAATTTTCAACCGAAGGCTAGGGTTATTTTGTGTTTTATACCTCCCGTATTAACCCAACTTTTGTGTTGAAATTTCTCTTTGCGTATCAGGGTGATATCACGATAACGGGAATAGCTGAAATGTGCAGCACCTTAAAAATAAAACTGCACCAATTTGAACAAGATTTCATTACCATCACAGTACTCAGATTTTTTTTCAAGATATTTGTTTATTAATTTAGAATGATGATATAAAATGTGGAATGCTTACTTTTTGAACTCGATGAGAATATCCGCCCTTTCATCGTTGACCTCTTGGAAGGTCAGTTTGGAATGTTTAGCCCACAGGGCAAGCGCCCTGCTCAGCTCCCGCCGCACTGATCCATTGTGCCCCGTCCGCAAACTGAAAAAATAAAAAAATGAAGTTTTTAAGTATAAGTTATTGAAAAATGAACATTCATTAGTTTAACCATTCGGCACGATTTGTAATTCGATGGTGAGACTCCCATAAACACGTATCTCCGTTTGCGACGTTGCAGATTTCTTGCTATACTTTATTTTTTAAATGGAACACTACTCCACGGCAATTCTTGAGACCTTCCATGATTTTTCTTCAATATGCGAAGAAAAATCTGTGAAAACTTCAAGAAATAATATTGATTTGGTGTCCTTCAAAAAAATTAAATAGGAGCGGAGATTTTTAGACACCACAAACGAGATACGTGATCCGGTAGTTTCACCGTCGCACAGTGGATCGAGTCCATTAGAGAGGTCGAATATGAAATTTTTGGTAAAAACTTCAAATTTCGATGTTTATTTCGTGACATTTTAAATTTAAAGGGGTGCTTATGAAAGAAAATTTCACGAGGAAACCAATGGAACAATTTTTGGAACCTAGCAGTTTTGTACATATATAAACGGAGTTATAAGCGTTTAAAGTTGCCAAATTTATTCCGATCGCTCCTCGATCCACTGTGCGTCGATTTGCTGTTGAATGCAAGAGAGAAGTAACTTCATTATGCTCGTCACCCTCGTCGAGATTCGCGATGTTCTTCAAAATTATTGAAAGTTGATTTTGGATAAAATCAGTGCAATAATCGTGTTTGTTTTGTCAGTTGCGCTCGTCACATAATTGTATTTTGATGTTTGATTTTTGTAGAACAACTAAAAATAATAAGATCCGTTCCAACAGCAACTTTCTATACTTTTCATATTAACTAAGATATTGCACTTTGAAAACTTCGGTTTATGACGACATCCGCCATGGTAGTGACACCCTCGGTTTCACCCGCCTTACTTTCATTTGTCAGTAAGAGACACATATTCACTGGTTACTCAACGTGAAATTCGGATGAAAGTAAGGTGGAAGAAACCAAAGGTGTCACTACCATGGCGGATGTCGTCATAAACCGAATTTTTCAAAGCGCCTATATCTCGGTTAATATTGAATGTAGAAAGTTTTTGTTAGGACGGATCTGATTATTTCTAGCTGGTCTTCAATAATCAAACATCAAAACACGATTCTATGACCAGCGCAAATGGCCAATTCTCAACTCGTGTTACGACTAGACTTGTACGAAACGCATCAATTTTGTGAGTAATTCCCAGGGTGGCATAAAATTTCATGAAAAATAAAATCTTGAAATTTCATGTGAAATATTTCATAAATTTATTTCAGAAAAAATTCAATAAATTAAAAAATTTATTAGTTTAATTTATTTATTTATTTTTTATTTAGATTATAAATTTTTTTCAATAAATTTCAGAAATTTCTGAAATATATAGAAAAATATTGGTTTCTTTCCATGTTTGGCAAAATAACAAAACTGTGACTTTCTTCTATTTGTGTGTGTTTCAGTGCGGGTTGCATACTTTAGCCCCTGAAAAATATTTCACAGCCTCGTGAAATTTCATGAAATATTTCACCGAAATTTCCCATCTTTCATTCCCTCCTTACGTTTCATGCCACCCTGGTAATTTCTTGGAGAGAGCTGGAAAAAGAGATAGAAAAAGAGATGGAAAGAGAGAAAATACAACCTTTCACCAGTGAGCTGCGTTGGATTGGGGCGCTACAAAGGCCGATGACAAGGAGACGAAGAGAAAATGAAGTAAGGAAATCGCTCACTCAAGGAGGTTGTGATGGATCGTAGGTAAACACATCACACCCAGATTGAGTGAGTAACCGTCCCGTCTTCCGTTGCTTTACCTACGCACGTTACGTCGCTTACGTCGCTTACGTCACGCTGTCCGATCCGATCGAACATGCTTCCAATCCGCCGATCATATTACCATGTCGATCAAATTCGTCGAAACCAAACCGCCGGTTGCCGCGATCGGGAAAAATTTCATCCTCACTCACTCGAATTCGGGTCGAACACGTCGTTTTTTATTGCTTTTTGGAATCTCAGGTGCAAAAATGCGCTTTTTATAGATTGTTCTCGGACAAGCAATAATGCTTATTTCACGTGAATAGTTGATGAAACGGGGAAAAAAGTAATCTTAGAAGAAAAGTCCGCTTAAGTAATGCGTAAGCCACTTAGAGAGAGAAGGGATCTGAGATTGGAGAGGGAAAGGATCTGAGATTGGCTTCCGGGGAGGCAGAGGGACAAGTCCAGGCTTACGGAAGCCTCTCACTTTTAAAACAAATGAAAAATAAATAAATAAATAAAAAAAATAATTTTTCCATCAATTTTTCAGGTTCACTAAGTTATTTTCCCTTCATGAATGGGGGAAGGGGGTTAACCCCGCTAACCCCCTCCCCCTGGTGACGCAACCCTAAACCCCCTTCCTTTTGAACGATGTAACGCTGGCCTGCCCCCCTCAATTTTTTAAAAAAAAAAAAATCAAGTAAATTTTGAGAAAACATGTCGAAAGAAATTCGGGTTTTTTTGGAGCTGAAATACGACAGGAAGAGATCAACAAAGGTGTGAAAAAATTCATTCGGGAAGGGCGGGATTTTCAATTTTTTGCACGGTTTTTTCAAAGTTGTTTTCTTTCCCCTGCCTCGGATTTGTTACGTAACGCTGAGCTTGACCCCCTCCCCTTTATTGTAACGTTGGCTACAACTCCCCCTCCGACCTAAGTGCGTCACGTAATACCCCCCTAAGTGCGTTTCGTAATACTTGAACGGCGCCTAACGATAACCTAACCCCTAAGTGATATCCGTTCATCGAGTAAGAGATGAACGAACTATCCGGCGATTTGACAGCGGTGATTCTGCGTTGCAGCATAAAGTATTGGATTTCTGTTTGACATCTCAGCCGTGCGGCTGTGCCCATTACTTATGTTGATTCTGGGTCAATAATCAAGGCCGTTAATATTTGATCTGAGGGGAGGATTTGGTCGTTGCTCATCTACTCTGCCGTGCCAAGGAAAAACGCCGTATGAACATTCGAGAGTTGCCAAATTTCCCCGAATAGAAAATGAATTTTTGTGGAGAATTATGCATATTTTTCTTTGAAATTTTCAGATTTTTTTAGATCAAATTGCGAACAAAATCGTCTGAAAAATTTGAAGAAAAATATTCACATTTGTCCCAGTTAATTCGTTGTACATTGAAGGAAATATGACAACGCCTGAAGGTTCATACGGCGTTCTTCCTTAACACGGTAGTACTGCATAGGGGTTATTCTGAATGAGAAGCTTAACTCTTTGGTGTAATATCTCAATTTGAGCCTGAGGGATGCCAATTTGATTACTAAATTTTAATTCGTGCCCTGTTACATGCTAGCAAAAATATGGTCTTTTTCCGGCTTTTTGTCTGATGCTTCATGCAGATAGTCATTTATTACATCCCATATCGAGATTTTTTTGAGTAACGCGCTAATTTTTGACAAAAAGATTCTCTGAATATGTAGGTATAGGAATATTCGGAATATTCTTGAGCCATTTTTGAATCATTCCAAAAATTACTTGCGATTTACAAAAATATATCTCAAGATTGTTATGCAACATGTAATAAAGTACATAAAATGAGACACCAGGTGGATGTTAAATGGTAAAACCTAAAAAAAACCGTGTTTTATCAATTTTACCATTCAAGTTCCACCAGGTATCTTATTATAAGTACTTAATTATACGTTGAATAACGATCTTGATAAATATTTTTGTAAATCACAAGAAATTTTTGGAATAATTCCATAATAATTTCCAATGAAAAAAACCGTGTTTTATCATTTTTACTTTGCAGACAATCAAAAATTGAGCACTCGCAAGCCAAAAGACTCAAGACATTTGATCTTTAAAATTTGAGCATATTTTTAGACTAGAGCCTTTATATTGTACTTTGAAGCAAAACATTAAATAGGCAAAGTTTGTTCCACATTGAACTTCATTAGTGCAAAATCAGTCACGCAACTGACAACTAATTGGGGAACATTTCACGTAAAAACTTCACGAAGGGATGAAGGCGCGGGGGAGAGGGGAGTCAGTGGCGTGGCGTGCTTTGCGATATATCGATTGATCTGCCATTCAGACCTATGGAAAAGGATCGATAAACAGGGTGTTCGCAACGAACACCTTATTAATCGATTCTTAACCATGCACAGCTTTAAATAAGGAAATATCGATGATCGAACATTCACGCCACACCACCGGAGGGGAGAGGGAGGTGATACAACGATGAGACGCAAATGAGGGATGAATTAGAAAGGTATCAAAGATACACGCATATTCAATGGGAGAGTTGAATAGCTGACAATTTGAGGAAGGGTAAAGGAGACTACAAACGAGAGAAAAATGATTACCTCAGCTTTAAAAAAAAAAAAATTCAATTTACGATTTTAAACAGAGGCGGTGAGGAGGTAGGAGGGATGCGAAAGAACGTACTCAAAACCGCTGGTGGTGCGAGAGTAGGGGCGCTAAGGGTAGCGAGGCGAAACTGTGCCACATACATGTCTAATTTCCACCCCCTGGGACGCAACCCCGCGGGAGCTTTCGTTCTGCTCCCCGCAAACTTGGCAATTTCACTGCGCCGTTGTAAAGAGAGAGAAAAAAGTGATGATGACTCGAAAAGATAAGCATTTCCCATGATTCGGGGGAGGGGGTGGATTCGGGGATGCAAAACCCNGGGGGGGGGGGGGTTCGAGGACCTTCTCGGTGCACTGCCTCAAGTCTTTCGCCTCGACTTTGAAGAGGCTTCGACGGAGTGCTGAGGAGACGGGACCTACCGGCGCACGGTGGATCGAGCCAATCAGAGAGGTCGAACATGAAATTTTTGACTTAAACTGCTAATTTCGATGTATAATTCGTCGTATTTTAAATTTTAAGGGGCGTTTCTATCACACAATTTAACGAGGGAACCAATGGAGCCACTTTAAAGACCTCAAAGTTTTGTATGAACGAAGTTGTAAGCTTTAAAGTTTCTAAATTTGGTCCGACCTCTCCTATTGACTCGGTCCACTGTGCGGCGCGGCGCGGCGCAAGCTGTACTAGTCACAACTGTGACAAGGGAACAACTTAACTTGATTTTTCACCGAGCCCCGTCAGTATGTGCGGCTGTGCGGTTCACAGCTCCTTGAAAATTGACTTACAATCTTTTGTCGAGGGAGCTGTGCAAGTTGCGCCTTGCGGGTGCTGCAACACTTCACACTGTCCACTGTTCCTTTACCAGTTCTTAGCTCTCGTAGCGGTCTACACACTCGTATAAAACCCCCGAAATCATCTTTGTTGCTATGTTGAATCCGGGATATAAGAATCGCAAAATGCTCAAAATGTTTCCGCGTAAAATTTTCAATTTTAAGCCCAATTGACACGATCAAACTTTTCATCCGACATGATTGAACGAAAAGTTGGTTGGAAAGTTGAACGCAAAAAAATTTGATTCAATTATTCTCGGTTCAAATTTTCATCCAATTTATGAACATACATTTGTTCAACCTTTGCATGATGGAACGAAAAGTTGGATGGAAAGTTCAACGCAAAACAATTTGATTCAATTACTCTCCGTTCAAATTCCCATCCAATTGGCGGTGCCAATTGGATGGAGAATTGACCGAGAGGTTGAAAGTGACGTCACATTCAAGTTTCCGTTTAATTTTTCATCAAATTGTTGTCGTTTTCTCTTGTCAGTATCACACTATCCAACTTTTCATTACATCAAGTTGCATCCAAAAGTTGAATGTAAAGTTTGATAGTGTAAATTAGACTTTAAACTTTCCTCTATGAAATGTTTGCGATCGACCTCCAGAGAGGGGAAAAATTGCGAGATTTTTTTCAGCGGAGCTGATTGCCTGTAAAGTTCATGTATCTTTGAGTTACAACCTTCCCATGTATTCATGTTAATGCAATTACGAGAGGAGTTTCTCCCGACAAGTTCACAAGTACTACGTTCAGGGTTTTACTAATAAGCTAGGTTTCTTTGGAAAAATTCACGAGTATCCTGATTAAGCTCCTCTGTTTTATACGTAAAATGAAAGTTCGTTTTAAAAGGCCGATTTGACGTCGATTGACGCACGCTAACGTTAGAGTCGGTGAATACGGTTATCTTTTCCCATAAAATTGATATTGCTGCAGTCCTTTTGGATTACGGTCAGTGCGTTGACATTTTAAGAGAAATTGTTGTAATTTTGAGAACAGGATGCAAACTGATCAACGTAGGGAAAAAATTTAATGAGCATTATGAAGAGGTTAACAAATGTTGAGAGACAAAAAAAATAGTTCCATTATTCAACATTTCAAGGTATGCTTTGAAATTGGCTCAACTTAAAATTATGGATATCTTCATTTTCCCCTCTGTTTTTCAATGCCACTCAGCATGTCGTTCTCTTAAATTCGACGTCATTTTGCAGTATGGGACTATAATTTCTGGCTCCTGCAAAAATCACCTATCTGCTTAGGGGAACTAATGACACATACTCTGCTACGAGCTCTGCTTTCTCATTTCAAAATGCACCCCAAACCATTCCGAGAAATGAACTAACTTGAACAATCTGTTAAGAGCACTTGATAATCATTTTGGAATCGGTAAAAATTCATAAAATTGAAGCAATACTCAAAACTCAAAAGCGACCTTGAAACAGAGCACAGTTCCCGATTGAATGACACTTGGAGTGGCACAATTTCATGAAAAATAAAATTTTGAAATTTCACGTGAAATATTGCATGAAATTTCAGAAATGTATGAAAGATATCGAAAAATATCGGTTCCTTTTCATGTTTCGCGAAATGTAAAAATAGTGAATTTTTTCTATTTTTGTGTGTGTTTGAGTGCGGGTTGCGTACTCTAGCCCCTGAAAAATATGAAATATTTCACAGCCTCGTAAAATTTCATGAAATATTTCACTGAAATTTCCAATCTTTCATTTCTTTCTTACGTTTCATGCCACCCTACTTGGAGCTCATGAAAGCAACGATATACTACTTGCAGACTTACGTTTAAGTCTTTTCACAAATAACTATACGACATGTGTTAATGTGCGGGACTCTATGAATAATTGTCATGAAAACGTCGAGCCATTACCAGTGGGAATTGCTCGTATTTTCATAACGCTTTTCTCCCGCTCTTCCTTTTCCGCGAAATAATGACAATATGACAGCGTTATCTCTTCTACTATCCGGTCAGACGAGAGGAATAATGAAAACAAGAGAAAAATTATAGCAGCGACACAAAAGTGCGTGCAGACTTGCACATGTAATTCGCAGAGCGGAGATACAAGAGTAAGCTCCAGCCCGTGTTTTTCATTTAAATAATTGAACGTTATATTTCAGAAACGGCCTATGAACCAGGTTTTTAAAGGTATTACTTTTTCCGAGCCTTCAACGTATTTAGACGTTTCAAAAACAATTACATTTATATGTATAGAGTGAAAAAATGCCACGACAAGGTCGTGCATGTGTATTACCGCATGCGATAAAGTGATCATTCAAAGTAAACGTTTCTATTTCGATAGTGAAACAGGGTGTCTACAAGTTCGGAAATAGTACTGATTTTTAAAGGGTGGTCTAGAAGTGCTAAACAAAAGGCGGAAATTCCGCAAGAAGGTTCCGGAATTTTTTCCATTTTTTTGTCATTTTTGTCGGAATTTGAGCGAGAAATTCAAATTTTTTAAATTTTTCGAATATCCTCAAATGGAGGCACTGAAAAGGTACTGAATTTTTCAGTTGAGGAGGTACTGAATTTCTTGGAAATGTACTGAAAAAGTACTGATTTTTGCCAGCCTGTTCTTGTAAACACCCTGTAAAAACGCGTTTTCGTAATAGAGACGGCCTTTATTGCGCGCTTTAGCCTCGCGAATAATCATATCGTCAAGTAATACATTTATTGCTTTTGATACATTTGAAGTGAAACCAATCAATAAAACACGTTGAAAATGTGGAACGCGTTAAAATTGGTATCGAGAAGAACTTAAAACGGTACATGTCGCAAAAAATAGTCGATATGACACATTTTTTTCACTTAAAAAACCGAAACTCTTTTTGTCAGAAAGGGATGAGAGGAGTCCCTACTCCTCCTCTGCGTTTTATAGCTGATCTCTTTTGTGGCCATGTTCGGTGATTTTGATTAATTTTAAGAACTTTTTTTAAACTTTTTCGCCTCCTCATCTCAATCATTTTACCGTTTCTAAACGCTTCCACTTAAATATTTGGCTTCGATGACGTCCACGGATTAAAGAAAATCAACTAACGAATGGTACTCATAAAAATGTACAATTAAGAGTAAAATTTTACGAATTCATTTTTCTGAATTCAATCGTGGATTTTTGAATTTTTTGGAATCAATGACATTAAATCAATCGTTGGATCTTGAAAAACAGGAAAGCAATTCCAAATTTTACGTTTTTTTCACTGTGGAGCAAGGAAATTATCACGCGGTCTTAAAAAAAAAAAAAAAATACCGCTTTAATTCGATCACGCATCGATGATTTACAGGGGAAAAAAAGTAAGTCAACATAAGCTCATTTGAGGAAGACGCGGCGATTGCGAAACGAACCGAAAAGAGCAACCGCTCTGCTTAAAAAACGAAAAGAAGAAAGATGAAAAACCAGAGAGATCACGACGACGAAATGCTCCGAAAAATTGGCAAGGCTGAACAATTTTTCAAACAAACTAAATTCCGAAAAAAAGAGGAAAAATCAAAGTAAGCACTATAATCCGGAAAACTTTAGGAATGATTAAGCATGATGAGACCAAAACCAAAAACAGCAACCGTCCTGCTTAAAAAACGAAAAGAAGAAAGGTGAAGAACCAGAAAGATCACGACGACGACGTGCTTCGAAAAATGGGCGAGAGGGACTGAGAAATTTTCAAACAAACTGATTTCCGGAAAAAAAAGATAAAAAATACTAAATAAGCACTATAATCCGGAAAACTTTAGAAATGATTGAACTCGATGAATGAACACGAGGATTAGAAAGAACTTCGGGTAAGTAGGAGCACACCGGTGAGGGTGCGACACTGGGGGTTGGTGCGACACTGGGAACCGGGGCGACACGAGGTTGGAACGGGGGAGGGCGCACCAGCACCACATTCGCGACAGACACTCGAGCACTCACTTGAGCTCCTGGGGGACATCCACTCTTATAAACGCTCGCCGGAGAGCAGGCGCAGAGCTACTCCTGCACCAGTCCACATTGCCCCTGATAAGTGATAACGCCGCAGCACTGCAAGAACACCCCCGCCTCCGATCAGACGCCCCCCCCCCACCGCTCCATCCTTCTTCGGAGATAATGCGGAACGGGCCGGCCACGTTGCTCCACTAATGAGACCCTGATTTGACATTTCCAACGCGCTCGTGTTGCAGCTGTCTTTGAACCCTCCTGAGCTCGGAGGCCTAAGTTTCGGCGCAAAGGCGTAGGACTGAAGCATGTCAGATTGTCAGGGGAGGAGGACCGTCCAAAATCTCAGGAAATTCACTATAGGCGCATTTTTGCGTTGGATCGAACAGATTGTGTGAACCTCATCCTCGCTTTAAGGCTCACCAAATAGATGGTTGGTACTCATCGGGGTCATCGTTCACCTGTTCAGGCCTCGATACACGATCAAATTCCCATAAGGTCTGGATACACGATCAAATTCCGAACCAATGGACCACTAGACTAGGTACGAATTTCAGCATTCTGATACATGTTTCTCAACCAAAATTTCACGTAAAATGCGATGCGCATAGCAAAAGTTACCGAAATCAACTCCTTACGAAGACATTTAATGATTCATGATGCGTGAATTCAAACCGCCCGCTCACGAAAACTCAATGCTCTACGTGTTTCACATCGCGCGCTAAACTTCCATCATGATAGTCTCTGCAATATAAAAATCTGGAAACCTCAATCTTGACGGTTTGGCTCAGCTATAGCAAATTTCTTGTGGTTTTAACAACATATAATGGGAAATGAACATTGCTCGATGGAGAAGCTTGCTGAAACCGTTGTAGTGCGCGATTTGACTCGAGTAGAGCTTTGAGTTTCTTGTGAGCGGGCAGTTCAAATTCCTCGTAACCAATGTGAAATAAAAACGTTGAAATCTTCGTTAGAAGTTAGTTTCAGTAATATTCGTTGCGCTAATCGTGTTTTACGTGAAATTCTGGTTAAGAAACATGTATCAGATTGCTTAAATTCGTGCCTTGTCTAGTGGTCCATTATGATCAAAGTAGACCGGCTGAAGACTGTTGGTCACCATGGAACAGTCCTCTTTGATCAAAATTGGACGGGCCGTCAAATTCTGATCAGAGTAGAGTGCCACCATTCATTATTTTCTGCCGCACAAAACAATTCTGCCACGTTATCATTTTAAAATTAAGCAAAGTAACGATATTAAGACTGATGACTCCCGACACTTTGATAATAATTGGTTCGGGAATTTGATCGTATATCGAGATCTGAACAAATTACCATCAAAGTGTCGGGAGTCATCAGTCTTAATATCGTTGCTTCCCCTAATTTTCAAATGAAAACCTGGCAGAAATGTTTCGGGTGAAAAGGAATGATGAATGGTATGGCACTCCGTTCTGGTCAAAATTTGACGGCCCGTCCAATTTTGGTCAATGAGGACTGCTTCATGGTGACCATCAGTCATCAACTGGTCTACTTTGATCGGAATTGGTTCGAAATTTGATCGTGTATCGAGACCTTACCCCGTGAAAATAATTGGTGGGAAGCTTTGTGATTGGTCTATGCTGAAGGATGGGTCTGTCGACCCACTGACGGCACTGAATTCAGAAATTTCATTGGATTCTTCGATCTATCTTATCCAACGCGAAAATTTGCTCCATAGGAGCCGTTCGAGTATAACGTCAGCCACTTTGGGAGGGGTAGGGTATCTGATGGGGATCATTGAAGGGAAAACAGTTTTAACTTTTTATAGCAATATCTCAGGTTATTTGGTTATAATTCAGAACAAATTGTGGGATTAGGGAGACAAACCAGGATCACGTAATTCAAAAAAAGAAGCGAGAGGTTCGCTGACGGGTGGCGTCTTAGCCGTGCAGAGGGAAAACACCGTATGAACATTCGAGAGTTACCAAATTTTCTAAGGTAAATTTTTTATTTTTAAAGAGATTCATGTAGATTCTTCCGTGAAATTTTCAGGAACTTTACGTGAAATTGCGAATAGAATTAACTAAAAAATTGGGAAAAAAATAAACATAAGTTTTCTCGAAAATTTGTGTTTTATCAAAATAAATTTGGAAACGCCTATAAGTTCATACAGCGTTTTTTCTTAGCAAGGCAGTATTGGAGAGGAGAGGGGAGGTAAGAAAGTGGGTCATAGTGGCTGAGTTGTAATAATCGAACGGCCTCATAAATGATTGACAAAATGGGTGTGTTGTACGCAAGAGATACCACCGTGGAATAAACTGCAGGGGGTCAAATGACAAGAAAATCACGATGGTCACACTGAAAAAGTCTGAAATCCACTCCTTCGTGCGTAATTTGCGTAGATCATGATGCGTTTTTTAAATTTTTCCTCGTCTAGGGGTAATTTTTTGCAATGGTTACCGGAAACGAGCAAACGGCCACTTCAAGCGACTTGTAAGTGACTACCGGTAAATGCCGGAAGTTGCCGATTCGTTGTTGTTATTTATTTGGTTGGTTTGGTTACAAACAAAACTCAGCAGCTTTTTCGCAGTTAAATCTGAAATAACTGAACATTTCAAAGGTAAATATTCAAAATTTTCCTCAGAAATACATCTTTTATCCGGAGAAATTTGGTAACTCTCGAATGTTCATACGGCGTCCTTCCTTTGCATGACAGAATAAATATATTGAAATAACTTTTTCAAGGGAAGATTTTTTTCTTTCTTTTTATTTTGGTCAATATATTTTGAAGGAAAAATTTAAAAAGTTTTTGAACTCATATTCTCTTTAAAGTCTCATAATGAAAACGTGCGCGAAAGGCAGAAAGAAAAAGGAAACAAAAAAAATCTTTCCATTTCAAAAATAATTAATTCTAATAGATAGATCCGTTTCCATCAAAATCTGTTTTAAGACCCCCAGAAAAAGTCGACGGAACAAACCACACATATTATGTTACAGATGTTTTAGAAGGGATGTGTCTGCTTCATAATCAGTATTTGACTGTCGCATGTCGCACAGGCTCCGCGATAGGAACATGCGTTTCGCAGAACAGTCATGGCCCTGCCTTCAAAGATTATTAGATAAACACTGGAGACCACTTCATTTTTTCCGAGCCTGCATGGATGAAGCCAAACTGGCTTTTCTAGAATTGACGAGAGAACGTGTTAACTATAGGATGCTCCTTCAGTTTGCAGGTTAAAATATTGGAGTTACATCCTGGATATGAGATCCAGCACCCCCCTCCCCCACATCCCCAACAGAAAACGAAATTCTATTGCAATTTGGCCGCAAGTTGTATTACCGACTTTCGGCGCCTGCAGCTGCTACTAAAAGCTATTTTAAACCTGTCTGCCCAAGTGCCCATTGGCAAATTTGCTAGTTAAATTCGTATTGTTTTGACGATAATTTCCCCGAGAGATCTTTGGAAGCTTTGCCAATTTTTGGGATCAACTTTTTTTTTATTAAAATGGACTGGGAAAAGAATATGAGGGCCAGAATTTGTCAAAAAATATTTCTTATTGAATTTTTATACAGCGAAAGCTCGCTGAGTCGAATTGCATAAGGACCGAAAAAAACTTCGACTTAAGCTGCAATTCCTCTTAACCGATTCTCCACTTAACATATCGACGTGTCTAGGGACCGAAAAAAAATTTGACTTAATCGGCATTTGGTCTTAACCGTAGTTCGACTTAACGAGCTTTTACTGTGTTTGAATTTACTTAAATCTCCCTCGGAATTCTCGTCCGATTGGCTTTCCTAACTTTCAAAGTAGCTGTCTGCAAACTCCTGAGGTAGGATGCAGTGGTGAAGCGTGATAATCGACCATCAATAACCCCCCCCCCCCCCCCCCCCATTTGAAGCTACAGGATAAAGAATCGATCATTAAGTTGTTCGTTTATCGATCCTTTTCTACAGATTTAAATGGTAGATCAATCGATATATCGCAAAGCACGCCACGGATGCAATTCAGCGAGGCGTCCGCCTGTCCGTCCGGCGTCATAACTTCAACAGCGGTCTTAAACCGCGGCCCTTTCATGTTTCTTTTCATTCTCAGGAGTAAAAAGTCACAAAGGAACTAGATCTGGAGAAAGGGAGGTTTGATATCGGAATCATGGTAATTTTAGTCTCAAATTGATGGACCGCAATGCTGTAATGCTAAGGAAAAATGCCGTATGAACCTTCAGACGTTGCGAAATTTCCTTCGATAAAAACCGCATTTTCTGGAAAAATTGTGAATATTATTTTCCAAAAATTTCAGACAACTTTGTACGCAATTTAATCTGAAAGATCTGAAAATTTCAAGGAAAAATATGCATTAATGTTATCAAAAATACATGTTTTATCAAGGGAAATTTGGCAACTCTCGAATGTTCATACGGCGTTCTTCCTTAGCATGACAGAATGTCTGCGTGGGCGGGAGCGTTGTCATGGTGAAAAAAACAAATCCCAGTTGACCACAAATCGGACAGTTTCCTTTGAGCACTGTCACGTGCTCGCTCGAGAACTTCTAAGTAAAATGTTTGGTCCACTATTTGAGCTTGGAGCCACCTTTTTGTACTTTTTTTTTATCTACAGAAAGGGGGAAAAACATGAAATGACTGCGTTTTGAGACCACAGCGCAATGACGCGCAAGTTTAACGTCAATAAAAAAATTGCCTATGAAAGTTGACGAAGTCTCCGGAGTAGAAATGCATAAATAAAACAACCCAAGACGTTTCGACTCAAAACTGAGTCATTTTCAGTCGGAATAATGAAACAATACAAATCCAATAATCGATATTGTTTTTCTTGGATCCATGGATCCACCATATAGGGCTCAGGATTTTTCTTCAATTTAAATTACTATCGTATTATTATTCCGACTAAAAATAACTCAGTCTTAAGCCAAACGTCTCGGGCTGTTCTGCCGTACTAAGGAAAAACGCCGTATGAGCATTCTAATGTTGCCAAATTTCCTGCAGCAAATATTAATTTTGGAAGAGAGTTATGAGTATTCTTCATTGCAATTCTCAGATGTTCTAGATTAAAGTGCGAACAAAATTCTCTGATGAATCAAGGGAACAATACTTGCGAATGTTCCCAAAAAATTGTGTTTTGTCAAGGGAAATTTGGGAACGGCTGAAGGTTCATACGCCGTTCTTTCCAAGTGCGGCAGTGTTTTATCGTGCATTTTAGCGCTCGTTTCCCGTTTTTTCGCTCTTGCTTCTCTGCTGTTACTATTTTCTCGGGCTGCTCTATGAAAATTTGTATCTATGATAATGTTAAGCAAGTGCGCCATTTGAACGCATTTTCACTAGCTTACTGAAATTCAAGAGGCAGGTTGAAATCAAAAAGCGATTTCTATCGGCTGAGCGCTTAATACTATGTCGTGCTAAGGAAGAACGCCGTAAGAGCATTCAGACGTTGCCAAGTTTCTTTCGATAAAAACCGAATTCACTAGGTGATAGCTAATATTAATTTCCAAAAATTTCAGACAATTTTGTACGTAATTTAATCTATACTATAACTGAAAATTTCAAGGAAACATATGCATGAATGTTGTCAAAAATACATGTTTTACCAAGGGAAATTTGGCAACTTCCGATTGTTCATACGGCGTTCTTCCATAGCACAGCAGAATATAACTCTCCTTGTAAAAGGCTCCGCTAAAAAAAGACAAGGAATCGAGGAGTCTGGATAAAGGAACTTATCTTAACTCTACGGGCTCAGAAGTGCATCAAAGGAGGGTCTGAAAAGTTACTGAAAGACTGATTGAGTCGGGGAGCAACCTTTAGCGGAAGTTTAATATGAGCGTCAAGTGCGCGAGACGACATTTGAAAATGCCAAAGATAGGTGCAAAGGCTCCTGGCCGTATCTTGTACTGCTCTGAGACTTTTGAAAGGCCAAAATGCGACCTTTGACAGGGCAACGGCATTGTTCGTCGAAGCGGTGAAATTTACGGTCTCATCCGATGGAGGTGGAATAATGCACCTCGGAAAATTTAAAGACATTTTTACAATCAGAGTCCCTCGGAATGGGAAGGAGGGGCAGGCACTAAAGACGACACGTGATGGCTGTCGAGAAATTCATCATTCGCCGGGTTCAACTTAATTAATTTTTTGGTATGGCTCTCTCCGGCGACAGAGAGAGGATTTTATTGTCGCCGAATAAAAAATATCAATGCTTTTTATACAGTTCCACTTGATTTAAGTACCTGCTGAAACTGGGAAGAAAAAGGCGTCATAATAATGACGAAAGTCGGCTTTCATACGGTTTTCTCCCTGTCTGAAGGACATATTATTTTTGTGCAGTATCTCAATTTATTGAAGTATGTGGGTGCAATTTCATAAATATTTACATTTTGCATAATGTTATAATTCCTGGCTTAATTTAGAGACAGTAAAAGTGCATTCGGTTTTCCAATGCAGACTTGTGCATTTGTGGATGACCTAGAGGTTCCTTGGTCTAGAGGTTCTCTTGCGAAAAATTAAATTGCCCCGTTAAATTTGGCAATAGCTGATGTGGTTTGGTTCCTTTCTGCTAAAGACGGTCCAATTTGAAGCGGTATATTTGCCTAAAATTGACCAATGTGTGTCATGAATACATTAAATATAATTATTTTCGACCGAGAATCTAAATAGTCATTTTGCGGTCGTTTTTGTTTGTATCGAAGCCTTTTGCGACACGCAAAGTATGATCCATTCACGTCATAGGCGTTCATCTCAGTTTTTTGTGAATCGCCTTATTTGTGCAAAATTTACGCAAAATGTGCCATGTAAACATTAATTACAATTTTCGACATTCAAATAGTCATTTTGTAGTCATTCCTCTTCAAGCCCATATCACACTATCAAACATGTCATTCAATTCTTGAATGCAACTTGTCATGTTGAAAAGTTGAATAATGTGATACTGACGCGAGAAAACAATAATTTGATGAAAAATTGGACGGAAACGTGAATGTGACGTCAAATTCAACTTTTCATCCAATTGGCGGTGTCAATTGGATGCAAAATTGATTGGAATTGGAGTGAAATTGGAACGGAAAGTAATTGAATCAAATGTTTTGGCATTCAACTTTCCATCCAATTTTTAGTTCAATCATGTTAGATGAAAAGTTTGATACTGTGAATTGGGCTCTATATCGAAGCCTTTTGCGACACGCAAAGTATGATCCATTGACGTCATAGGTGTTCATCTCAGTTTTTTGTGAGTGATGAGGTTCGGGGCTGTGGGCGGGGAGCGTTGTTGGCTTAAATCCATGGGCTCTTCCTCAAACAGTCATAATTGGAGAAAGGTTTACATGCGCCGAAGCCTCTTTCTTGGCGACGATCGACTTTGAAGCTCAGAGCTTTAAGGTCAAAGCTGGCGCCGCGCTGAGTCCGCCACGTCGGAACATAAAACAAAGGAGGTTGAATAAAAGCCGCTTTTAATGGGTGCTATTTTATACTTTAATCTGCTTGAGTACAAGACATAAACCTGGGCTGGCCCTTGTAATAATGTTGTCCCCTGATAAAAAAAAAAGGAAAAAAGAAAAAAAAATGTCAACCAACGCACCCCGTGATGCGGTGTGTTACGAGGGTGGATACGAGAAATACACTGATTTAAGGACTACGTCATCCGATATAATATCGAACCCTTGGTTCAAACCGAAAGAAACTGACATAACCTCGTGTATGAATTCATCATGAGTTAATTGTGTTAATTTATTAAAATTTAGTCATTGACCGGTCCTAAATCAATTAAAGACTCATTAAACACGAGAACTTTCGATTGTAAGAAACATTTGGATGCGTTTTATCACCATGTTGAAAAGAGCGCAAATCAGAAACAGGGTTTTGTGTTTGTTTACATTTGAGCCAAGGGTTCGATATTATATCGAATGACGTAGCCTAAATCAGTCTATTCGCGGGGAGAAATGCGAATCACACACTGGCAGGGTCGGATTTACCTATACTTGCCGCCCATGGACCGCCTGTATTTTCCCGCCCCCATCTCATTTGTTTTGATTTTTGAAACATCAATAGATCGTACTCGACAGTGGTTCGATGTATTGTTTGGTTCAAAACAATAGAACATAACCTCAGACAAAATTTTTAGGATTTAATTTGGAAAAGCTGAAAATGAGAAAATTTCGACACTGAAACGATTTCACTTTTCATTGCCATTTGGTAATCGAGAGAATAAAAATTCGATCACATAAGACCCGTTACCTCAGATTTCTAAATTGACTTTTGAGGCTATGGTTACATATTGAACCAATCGATATAATCTCACCTGTGTGATCTGTCGATTACGGTGTATAAAAACCATCAAGTGAACGTGTCGGTGGGGGAGGGGTGTATGAGACGCGTTTACTCGTGTTGGGCACATTTTTTTATGAAAGCCCTGTCAATACTAACAAAAGTTCAGTTCCGTAAGCCCATCCCTGTTTGGACAAGGCCTTCCATTTATAAAAAACGAACGAAAAACTTTTGAAAGAACAAACATAAATGTGGTTAAAAATTTTAACTTCCACCGCCGCGCCGCGCCGACTGCACTGTGTTGGCGCAATGCGCGAAGTATTCATGCAGTATTGTAGGCGCTATGCGTTTCACGCCGACTGCTGCTGACCGCAGTGTGTTTGACGCAATGCGTGAAGTATTCATGCAGTCTTGTAGGCGCTACGCGTTTCATACCGACCGCCGCGCCGCTCCGTTCCAGATCAAATTGCGTGTTTGTTTTCTCTCTTAACCCGACTAATTAAAGGTGTTGTCTTTTGTATCGACGAAAGACGATAAAATTAGAAATCACTATACTTTCACTCTCAGGAAATGAGAGATTTTGTCGCCTTTTCTCGTTTGCAATTTATTTTCTGAATCCGATTTTTCTCTCTCTTTTTTTGATACTTGCATTTTTAAGATTGCAAAATTTGCCGCCCCCTACATTTTGCCGCCATGGACCGCGGCCCATATGGCCACCCTTTAATCCGGCCGTGCCCACTGGAAAAATTCGGTAGAATAGCTTGTTTTCCTTAATTCATATTTGTTTCGTCTTTTTCTTTTTCCCCTTTGAAGAAAATCCCTCGAATGATAGTATTTTAGCTATCCGTGCAGGTCAATTAGAAAACAGATTTTCTTTCATTCTGGTGGTTATGCAGTTGGCTGTTGGTCAATACTGTTGTATTGAACTCTAATTACTCGATATGGCTACCGTATCCACGGCTGCAGTCGAAAAGTGCGTATTTTCGATTGCGACGTCGCAAATCTCTGATTAAGTTTTGTTCTCTTTTAACATGAAACTAATCAAGTAGTTCTTTGGGGCATTCTTGAAATTTTCTGAAAAATTTTTTACACGCCTTTCAAAGTATTCGTAAAAATGTCGAGAAATTTGTTGGTTAGCTTTCTCTGGAAAATATGAGTATAGGAGTATTTTGTATTAGCAAATCATTGTTATCCTTCAAGATATAGGGCCAGTAAATACAAGCTTCAGATGTAAGTCTACAAATAACCTAAAAATACATCCTATAATAATGGGCAGATATCAAGTAGTAAAAAGAGGAAAATCGAGTGTCAAAATAGCCGAAGATAGGACAGACGTAGTTCAGCCTTGTATTTTAACTTCTCTCCCTAATCTGAGCGACGCATTATTTGTAACATAGAGCAGAGCATTGCGAGTTCACGCCTCGTGGCATCGCGCCTTCAATTTTGCGGACGCAACACGGACATCCATCGAGTGCGAATAGTTGTATCACTGTGCCGCCCCATCATGAACTCGTGTTATTCCCCTGATCTCTTTCCGTTTTGTGTTGGTTTCGTTTTTCTTATTTGCAGTGGCGTTTTTACCACAATCGAGGATAGGAAACATGTAAGCGGGCTTCGTTTTTTTACTTCCTCCCGAATCAGGGCGACGCCTCATTGGCAGCATAGAGCAATTTTGCTTGATCAACATGAACATCCATCAACCACGAATAGTTGTACTGCTGTGCTGTAATCAACGTGTGTTGAGAAGTCTTTTTTTTTGAAATCGGATAAAAGGAGTTAGGGATAGTTTTACTTTATGCTATGATGTGTAAAAATCAGTGATCATTTTGAAAGAAAAGGGTGAAAATATCTTCAGGGGTCAGCCCGGGCTCTGGCTGCGGGGTGGTCAAACTGACGTGTGATATAATATCGGTTGAGTTACGAATCTTCGAAGATTTCGACAACTGAACCAAAAAAAAGTTAATAGTCCCCGAGCATGAGCTGAAAGAATCATTCTCAACCAAAAAATGTGTAAAATTCAGGGGAATGAGGACCGTAATCTTTTAGGGGAAAAATTTCGCATTCGATAGAGTAATCGAAAGCACCTCTTTATGTAGCGTTTTTCTAAAAAGAATCCTGTCTTCATTTTTAAGAAATTTGAAAAAAGAAATTTTGGATTAAGAATGATTCTTCAAGCTCTTGCGCAGAGGCAATCGTCCTTTTTCTGGTTTAACAATCAAAATCTGCCGAGATTTTTTACGCAATCGATGCAACATATCGCACGCCAGCGGGTTGATTGTCGAAATTGATAGACAAAGGGTAGACAAAAAAATCGTAAGGAGTCTAGAGCGATCCTATTAGTTGAAATGGTTGATCCCTTATCGACTAAGGAAGAAAATGATGGACTACCAATAGGGTTTCTCGTGGGTTTTCGTTAGCTAGTCTATTATCTAACTTTCTTTGTCCATTGCAACCAACCGCTTCTACCGATGGGATCCCTCCATATCCCTTTTGATTTCTTTGTCTATAGCTTTGTCTATCAATTTCAAGAATCAGCTCGCAGTTCGACAAAGCTAAAACCCGGGACGAACCACCGTAAGGAACGTGTATCAATATGGCCTCGTTACACGATCAAATTCCCGTCAAATTCCGATCAAAATGATGACCAAGATGGCGGTAGATAGTTATCTAGATTGATGAGTAAAATTAATTAAAACAGCGTGTTGATTGAAGTAAGCACGAAACGGTTGTGTGGAAATCAGACGAAGGATGAGCCCCACAGCTTCATCATCTACCATCAAATTTTTGCAGGCCGCAGAAATTTGATGGTAGATGGTGCGCACCAGTCACCATTTGATCAGAAATTGATGTAAATTTGAGCGTGTAACCAGCGCAGTACGACCTGAATTACCTGAGCAAGACGATCTGAGAACTGTGCGCATTGCGCCCGGAATGTGTAAGGTAGGCAACCCGGGGGGCGGCTGAGTGCTCTAATCAGCGCCGACGGTCCACGATTCATTTACGGGGGCGGGGCGCGGTGCGAGGCATTTTAGTTTCGCGTAAAAAGTCATCTTTTGCGGGAGGAGGCTTCATTGTCGCCGAACAATAGATCAGAGGCAAAGACAATGGAAAGCAATACAAAACAAGTGTACTCTTTAATCAAGTGTCGAGGCGAGTCACGGATTCAAACAGGGCCGTCGAGGGGCTCCTGAGTTGCTCCTGCTTGAGCCAGAAATTAAAACGGGGGAGCGCGGTGGGGGTGCGGAAGAGCCCCCTCGACACCCCCCGCCCCCGCCCCCCTCCTCCTCCCTTCGAGTGGGAGTGTGCAGCTCGGTTGGCTTCCTACTTGCCTCCTATCGTCGATCTCCGCAACCACGGTGTCATTTTAGACGCCGAATCCTCTGAATTCGAACCGATATTTGGACCAAATTTTGCAATATGGATCAACTATTTCTGGCTCAATTTAGAAACAACATATGGACCACATTTTGCAATAAGGAACCACTGTTTCTGGCTCATTTTAGAAACCACATATATGCCATTGGTTTCCCTATGCAGAAAGGTGCTTTTATGGAAGAGCCAGAGAGAGTGGTTCCTTATTGCAAAATGTTATAAATTTCGTATGAATATGAAAAAATCGTATTTCGTAATGAATCGTCTGAATTCGAACCAATATTTGGACCACATTTTGCAATATGGAACCACTATATCTGGCTCATTTTAGAAACAACATATATGCCATTGGTTTCCCTATGCAGAAAGGTGCTTTTATGGAAGAGCCAGAGAGAGTGGTTCCTTATTGCAAAATGTAATCCATATATTCCATAGGTTTCCCTCTGCAGGAAGGTGATTTTATGGAAAAGCCAGAAATTGTAGGTCTTTATTGCAAAATGTGATCCATTTGTGATAAATTGAAAATTCTGTCAAAATCGTCGCGTTTCCTTGACAAAGAAACGTAACTCCATTCGAAGGATGCCAAATTGACTAAAACAATTAATTTTTTTACAAGAAAGTACTTGTGCAATTTTTGTCCAGAATTTTTCTGATTTTTACAGGAGATCAGCGAAAAAATCAGTGAAATTTTCAGTCGAAAAGGTCGAAGTTTCTTCTGGTATAAATGCAATTTCCAACGGGAAATCTGGCACTCTTGGAATATAGTTACGTTCTTTCGTGAGGAAAACGACGAAATGTGTCTTCAAGTGCCGGAAACCTAAGTTGCTCAGTGCAGGAAAAAACCGGCCAGCGATGAATAATATCGATTCTCGGTTCCTGATGTCAAATTCTTCATAATACTCTCAAAAACACAGGGTCAAAGTTCCGAGCCATAGTTTATATTTGCATACATTGCATTGAAACAAAATCATTTCAACTAATGGCAACAGTGGTTGCACATTTAAACTGCATTTGAGTCCCAAGTCCGAACTTGAACTTTTGGTCAATTTTCAGGTGTTCCTAGCGCCAGTTGATGCAGAATCGACTCCTCTAAAGATGTGATGTATAGCTATCATAACCCCTTTCATCCATCACAGGGATTAATTTGTCCGACTTCGTTACGTTTTTTAAAGGAATGTGCCCATTCTTAAATGAGTTCTGTCATACGCAAGAGGCTGTCCGTAAAGTAAGTAAAGCGGTTTGACACATACACGGGTTCGGGGTGCTGTTCGCTGGCAACACCGGAAAAGAAAACACATTGGATTTAGAGTCCAGACTCTTAAAAACATCGACAAGAAAAAATACTCTTGATTCAATCAGATTTAAGCTTAAATCAGGAACCAGGCCTCTTAATTTGAGCAGATTTCCTTTCGATTTAAGCTTAAATCTTATTGAATCAAGAGTCCTTTTTCTTGTCAATGCTTTCAAGAGTTTGGCCCAATGTGTTTTTTTTTCCAGTGAACAGTGGTGGCATACAGAACAGAATTTTTCTCATATCCCCTGTTTTTCAAACTCAAACTTTGAATTGTTGTTAAACAGTCAATATGGTAGTTAGTTTTATCTGATGACATATGGAATTATGGGAAAATGCTAAGTATGTTTTTTTCATATGAAAATGCCAAGCGGCACACTGGAAAAAAACACATTGGATCTAGAGTCCAGACTCTTGAAAACATTGACAAGAAATAAATACTCTTGATTCAATCGGATTTTTGCTTGAATCAAAACGAAATCCGCTTAAATTAAGAGGCTTGGTTCTTGATTTAAGGTAGATTCTGATTGAATCAAGAGTACTTTTTCTTGTCGATGTTTTTAAGAGTCTGGACTCTAGATCCAATGTGTTTTTTTTTTTTTAGTGTATATGATACTATCAGCAATTTCCATTACTTTTTGAAGGAGCTTATGATCGAGAAGCTCTTTACGAAAAGAGTTAAGAGTCAAACCTTTCCCACCGACATGACGCCCCAGATTTTTATTCTTGACGGCTTTCAGAGAGAAATAGCACGGCAACATTGTGACCGAGATTCTTGGCTCTAGACTCAACTCCACTCGAAAAAAAGAGAGAAATACTTTTTTCCACGTCATTTATGAAGCGGCCATTAAGTTATAAATGCAATGAGAACTGAATGTAAGGTTGCTCCCGCCCGTTCATCCTTTTTTACATTGTTTATTTAATATTTATCTATTTATTTCTTTCCCCCCCCACCCAAAAAAAATTGAATAATTTATTTACTTTTTATGACATATTTAGTGAGTCATAGAGGTATTGATTTTTGTAATGATCATGAAAAAATAGAGAGCAAACGGACGCCAGTGCAAGCCGGATGTTAACGTTTAAACTGAAAAATATTTCGATCGGATGAACCAAGCTGGCAGTTCAATCGACATGAAATACCGGACGTTCAACTCATACAATCGAAGTTTTTAAGTGTGATAGAATAACAATTCCCTCCTTATGATGTACCATCAAATTTTGAAAAATTTTTGAGTATAGAATCTGAAATTTTTCGAATTCTTTTCAGGTTTCAGAAAGTCTAAAAACTTTTAGTCGAGAGAAATAAAATTGTCAACAAAACATCTAGAGCTTGTTATTAAGTATGTCAAATTTAAAGTTCGGTTGTCAGGGATTTCAAATAAAGTTTGCTGTTATCGAGCTAAAATCAAATTGCCGAAAAAACTTCAACTGCTGACTTTGATGAGTAAATTCACGAATAAAAGCGTAAGTTAGCGTTTTCTTTCATACTATTTACCACCGGGCACGTGGTGCACAATAGGGCGTAACTGCCAATGACAGAACAGCCTTAAGGCCAGTACGCAGGCTTGAGAGTAAGTAAATGTTACGAGAAAAGCAAATAAAATTGAAATGAAAAAAAAGAAAGAATCGTAATTTATTTCGGAAGCATGCCAGGATTTAAAACCTCGCGAGAAGCAAACTAAGCAAAAAACAATACGTAAGGATTACATTTTTTTTTTTTTTTTTTTTTTTTTTTTTTTAATTGGTCTGATCACAACAGTCTACAAAATGTATTAAATTGATTTTGATCAAGACTCCATTCAATTATTATGATCACTGGCATATCAAAACGAGTGGGGAGGAACAATGAGAAATTAATTAATTGCCTGAGTATCCACGGACTAAAATTATTTGAAAAGTTCGATGATAGTTATGGAAGATAGTAAGTATTATGTAGCGCACTCTACTGGCGAAACGCTGAAGTGAATGAACTTCATGGCGAATCAAGTTGATGTTTTTAGTGGTAGAGCGCGCTACGTGTATGGCATCTCTAGTACTCAGTACTCCGCTCAGTGATACGGTGGCCATGGGAACCGTTGTAAACAGATATTCAAGCGAGCGGCACTTCAGCTTTACATACCATACCAGACTTAACCGATGACAGGCTCTCAATACGTCTCGGCGTCTTAGACGCACCCATAGTTTAGATCTCTGTCTGGACAGATTGGAAGACTCATGCCATACATCTCTTCTCTCTAATTTTCACTCTCCGTCCTTGTTTTCTATCAAATAGCTCCCTATGTAATGTCTGTAATTTATTTCTCTTTAGCTATGTACACGCTGTATCGTTTGACGTTAAGGCCAAAAATGAAAATTTCATGGATTTTACAAAATGAAATTTTATGAAATTTGTTAAAACTCGAATTCAGCCTGTCAAGCAACGCGTAGAAACAGTAAAATTTTAACTAGAAATTTGTGAGGAAAACAATTTACATTTCGTTGAGCGTGACGAAAAAATCCGATGATTTAATATAGCTCATAAAATTCCTGCTGCAGAACACAGCTTACCGTTAAGTAAGAGATTCAAGCAAAATATGTCTCTGAATGGGAAAAGAAAACCGAAAATCGATCATGATATATTTAGTTCTAGCTCGGCAAAGTCGAGTAAAATGATTCACTATGAAGAGTAGTTCAATAATTCAATATAGTCGGGCAATTTATTGAAAAATTTGATGAAAAATGATCTAGCTGTACTGTTCTCCCCAAACCGATTAAGGAAAAACATCTTAAAGCGCTTAAACAGCGCTTCACCCAATTTTTTTACCCAATTTGACCGACAAAAATCGAAGTTATACTTTAGCTGTGTTGCTCAAGTAGCTCTTTAAGCACCGCTACAAATAAGAGAAACGGTGCCAACACAACATGGAGATAGAGTGAGAGAAAGGACTCACTTTGATGACGGCGCAGAGATACAAATATTCGTGCTTGATGGATGTACGTGTTGCATCTGCAAAATTGAAGGCGTGATGGCGCGAGGTGTGAACCGCAATGCTCCGCCTTATTCTGCCGATGAGGTGTCGCTCAGATTCAGGAGAAAAGTTTTAAAAAAAGGCCCGATTACATCTCTTCTATCTTCGTCTGTTTTGCTCACGTAGCCCTTGAAGCACTACTACGAATAAGACAGACGGAACCAACAAAACGTGGAAATAGAGCAAGGGAAAGGTTGCGCGTTGATAACGGCACAGGGATACAACTATTCGTGCTTGAAGGATGTCCGTGTTGCATCTGCAAAATTGAAGGCGCGATGGCGTGAGACGAGAGCTCGCGATACTCCGCTCTTGGCTGCTAATGAACTGTCGTTCTGGTTCGGGGAAAACTTAAAAAAGCCAGACCCAAAAGGTCTCTCCTACCTTCAGCTGTGCTGATAATTGAATTTTCCCCTTTTTTCTTAAATTTGATATATTATCCCATTTTAAGATGTATTTGCAGACCTACATCTAAAGTTCGGATTTACTGGCCCAGGGGGCACGTGTTTTCAGTGATCCTGGCGTCAGTTTCACACAGCTTTGGCATATAAGGGTTAAAGTTCATTATTTGGCGAAATCTCAGCACTTATTTCATTGCTTGCAACTGGACTAAGTCAATTGTTGGTTCAAAAAACATCGACAAACATTGAAAAAACTATAGGACAAACTTAAAAATGAACCATGAAAACTTTGGACCAAACAACATTGGGCAAAGAGTCTGGCCACCGTCATAGCGCTCTCTGGCGCTTTGCGACGCCCAACCGGCACAAAACTCGGTCCTCCCACAATCCGTCAGGGAGTGACACTTCCTCATCTCATTTAAAACCCCCTGTCACCACCCTTTTACTGGGCGTCCCTTTCGTCGCCTGCTAGGAGGGACCCAAGCAAGCATCTTTTTTGGCAGCCTCTCTTCCGTCATCCTATTAACATGACTGTACAAGACAAGCTCTTTGGTCATGACGCACAGCTAATCGAGTCAATTGGAGAGGTTGGACATGGCATTTTTACTAAAACAGCATTTTGATGTTTCTTTCGTCACATTTAAAATTTCAAGGGGTGGTTTTAGAGGGAAATTTCACAAGGAAACCAATTTAGCCACTTTCAGAACCTCAAAGTTTTGTATGAACGAAGTTATGAGCTTTTAGTGTCTCCAAATGGACTACTAGACAAGGTACGAATTTAATCACTCTGTTACATGTTTTTGAACAAGAACTTCACTTAGAACATGATTTCCTCGTCGAGTATTACTGAAATTAACTCGAAACTAAGATCCTAAAGTTTTTATTGTACATTGGTTACGGGAAATTTGAATTGCCCGGTCGCATGGAACTCAATACTCTACGTGAGTCAAATCGCGCCTTACAAGGGTTTCGGCAGGCTTCTCAATCGAGCATTGTTCCTTTCCCACCCTGTTTAAGTGAAAACAATTTACTACAGCTGAGCCGAAGCGTCATGATTGAGGCTACGATATTTTCGTATCGCAGAGACTGCCACGGTGACGTTTAGTTTGCGATTTGACTCACGCGGACCCTTGAGTTTTCATGAGCGGGAGGTTTGAATTCACGCGTCAAAAAACATGGAATATCTTGGTTAGGCGTTAGTTCCAGTAATTTTCGTTCCTTGAATCGTGTTCTACGTGAAATTTTGGTTGAGAGACATGCATCAGAATGCTTAATTTTGTGCCTTGTCTAGTGGTCCATTTTTTTCCGACTACTCCTATTCTGCCGTGCTAAGGAAAAACGCAGTATGAGCATTCTAATGTTGCCAAATTTCCTCTCAGCGAATACTTATTTTGGAAGAGAGTTAAGAGTATTCTTCCTTGCAATTTTCAGATGTTTTACATTGAAGTGCGAACAAAATTCTCTGCAGGTTCGAAGGTACATTACATGCGAATATAGCCGAAATAATTGTGTATTGTCAAAGGAAACTTGGCAACGGCTTAAGGCTCATACTGCGTTTTTCCTAAGAACGGCAGTATTGACTCGATCCACAGTCTGACGTTGAACACGAAAAAAAAACAGCTGGTGAAAGAGCGAGAATGCAAGTGTGTCTAACCTCCAAGTGAGGTTGGTGTGGTGCCAGCGCTGTCCGTGGAGCGTGTGGCGCTTGCTGCGGAAGTTGGTGGTCGGGATGTCCGGCAGACCGCATCTCGGCCTCCGCATCAGCTCCCGCGTCGCCCCGTCTATCAACCCTGTCGGCGCAATGTTCGCGAAAGTCTGCACAAAAACAAACACACAAATATGTTTATTATAGTTCCACCACACGATGGGGCAATCCATCGGGATAGATCGGACATAGAATTTTTGACTAATATTGCAAATCTTGATGTAGATCTTGTCACATTCTAAATATCAAGGGGTGGTTATTGCAGGAAATGGGTCAGCTGGACAACAATTGGATTTTTTATAAGAACGTACCTGTGCAATTTATTTCCAAAATTTTTCTGATATTTGCATGAGATTAGAGGGAAAATCAGTGCAATTTTTAGTTAGAAATACCCATGACTCTCGACGTAAAAATGCAATTTATGAAGGGAAGTTTGGCCACACTACACGTCACAAATTGCATTTTTACCTGGGTATTTCTAGCTAAAAATTTCACTGACTTTCCTTCCGATTTCATGCAAGGGTCAGTTTGACAAAAGCTTGGACAAAAATATCACAGGCACATTATTGTAAAAAATCAGATTGTTTGAGTCAACATTGTAACTTTAGAATGGAGTTACGTTTCTTCGTCAAGTAAACGACGAATTGTGAACTTCCACGTTTCATGATAACGAAGATGAAAGCTTTTCAAGTTTCCAAATAATTTCCAATATGTTTCATTGACTCGATCCACTCAATGGCGTGGCGACGTGGCGTGCTTTGCGATATATCGAATGATCGGTCATTTAAACCTATGGAAAAGTATCGATAAACAGGGTGTTTGGGGCGAAAACTTTTATTTTTTTTTTTTTTAGTTACAAGTGAGCTTTCATAATGAAAATATACACTTTGTTTCTGAATTATATAAAGAGAAAATACAAACAGCAGAGCAGTTTGTAACTTATTTACATATTAAATTATAATGAATTAAAATTAACGGTTCAGATTGAGGGACTGGCCAGTTCTCACGGCTTTACCCTTTTGAGGCGTCTGTATTCGTTGGAGTTGTGCGAACACCTTAATAATCGATTATTTACCATAGCTTCAAATGAGGAAATATCGATACATCGCAAAGCACGCCACGCCACTGGATCCACTGTGCGCCATCTCGTGTCTCCGCCGGGTCCAAACTCCCGCTCCAACTTTTCCCATTCAGCTCGTATCCGAGGACTCGGGACCGTCAAAAGTTCAAAGTCCAAAGTTGGACGGTTCCTTCCGCCTGGCAACTAGTGCGCGACCAGGGATGGAATCACGGTCAAGGGAATATTTTCCTTAACCGATATTCCGAAAAATTTTAGCCCTGGGATTGGATGCAGAAATGGAGAGGTAAACAGGGTGATCCTAAAACACTGCACCATCCCTGTAACTTTTGTACAAACAGAGATAGAGACTTGAAATTTTGGGAGTGCCCAATAATTGAAAGGAACTACTTTTGAGACTCCTTACAATTTTAGGAGGACCACCTTGAGGAAGGCATGTACCCTAACTGTTTCCCCAAAACACCCTCCTCCACTTGCGTTGCATCATTAAAAATTATACGAAAAATGCGGCATTTTCCTCCTAATTGCAAGTCTCTGTCGACCTGTAAAAAATTGAATTACCGAATTAATAATTCTGTACTTAAAAAAAGTTTCCAACATGTTCCAATGTAGATTTTACAATGAAAACCGTGGTTAAATTAGCTTTCCACTATTGTAAAATGTACATTTGAAACATGTCGGGCTTATTTTTTAACAATTTAATTCTTAAATCAGCAATCCATTTTTTCCTTGTATCATATCGTTTCAAAATGGCAGCCAATGGAAGTTTTGCAGTTTTTAACTTTATCGGAACGCCATTTTGGATCGGTGAGAGTTGATGGCTGCTGGTTACCTCTGAAAAGTTCAAAATTTAATTTTATTTTCAATCATGTGTCTTCAGATAGAGATTTTTAAAACAAAAATCTAATTGAAGGGGGCTGATCACGAGCTGGAATTTTTTTTTTCAAAAACCCACATTGAGTGATCGTCATTAGAAAGAGAATAGAAAATGAGATTCCTCAGGGAAAACCGGAGATCATAAACTATCAACAATTCAAAGTGGTGGCCCAATAAAGTTCAAACCCCCTCCTGCTTTAAGTAGCTTACATAATTTTTGAACGGTCCCTGAACTCTTGTTCAAAAAATAGGAACACACAATTTTAATTTATAAAGGGAGTATTCGAATACCAAAGCGTTTGGCAAAATGAACTGTTCAAATATTGGCCTTTGGCAGGTGTGTCTAACGATGAAAAACATTTGACTTAAAGGAATCTCAAATCCTCTTCATCGGGTCTTAAGTAGAACAAAGTTAAGTTTTGCTCTAATTATTTGAGTAAGTTAAATCCTCAGTAGTTCCTTCAGTTATTGGTTAAAATCTCCAAGAAAAAAGTTCGCAATTTTGTACCATTTAGAATTCTTTCGACTTTCTAGTTCGTAGCAAGAAGACCTAACATTAAATGATTGACCCATGATCAAATGATTAGGACAGTGTATGAGCACAACCCTGAAAACTTTAAATCAATAACTGTGCCGATTACTGAGAGGCTAGAGAGGAGAGAATCATTCTGGTAATGTTAAGGCGATGGCCCATTTATTATCTTTGACTCAGCAGTCTTCAATAGATTTGAACAGTGCAATAACTTCCAATTTACCGTCAATATGTCTAGACAGTGCAAACAAGTTTAGAAATAAAGGGGAAAATTGGCTGCTCACTCTTTCGATAATCGGTCTGATATCTAAACTGAGGCCGGAAGGTTACTTTTTTACTTCCTACCCTTTTTACACCACCCTTCAATTGTCTTGAAACATTCGCTAAACCATTTGCCGGAGGCCTATGACTTTCTAAGTTAAACTTTTAATAGTCACGTTTGTTGTGCACAAAGGTTGCAAAAACCTCGTAGAACCACATTGAGGGGTTACTCGAAAGAGCTCGAACATATCGAAGTTGCTTTCAAAGCTCTTTAAATATTCCTTGCTTGCACCATAACATATTTATTTGATACATTTGGGGATATTTTTTTCCATCCCTTAAAAATAGAAAAATGGAAGCACTGAAAACTTACTTGTAAATTTTTTATAGCTTCTCTAAGTTGTTCTTCAGTCCTTAAGTTTCCAATTTCTACATCGGATTCTGGCAAGTACCCGAATTTAGTTAAATAAGATTGCTGCAACATAAAAAGGAAACATTTATTAACTATAGTTGACGAAGATTATTCTCCAAGTATTTTCATGATTTGAATAATGATTTGAAAAATGAGCATACAAATAGGTAAAAAAATAACTCAGATTCCTGAGGGAACGCTGGAAAAAAAGAATCTTAAATTTGCCGCCAAAAAGTATTTCTTCTTAAATCAATAATTTTGCTGGTTAATATAAGCTACTTTTTTGCTTGACCCAACCATTATTTTTCTTTAATCAAGAAAAAGTCAGCCTAAAGCAAAATAGAGAAAATTCTTGGCGGCAAATTCAAGAATTATCATGCTTGATCCGAGCTACTGTTTTTTTCAGTGAACGATAACCCTATATTTTAGTAGGTATCCAAGCCTAGAACACTGGTCGACATTTCGCAAATCTCGAGTTTTACCATCAGGGTCGAATTTACCTACTTGCCGCCCATGGGCCGACTGTATTTTGCCGCCCCCTTCTCATTAGTTTTGAAACATCGATAAAAACCATCTAATGAACGTGCCAGCGGGGGAGGGGTGCATAAGACGCGTTTACTCGTGTTGGACACATTTTTTGCGAAAGCCCTGTCAACACTACTAGCAAAAGTTCACGGAACTTTGTGCGGGAGTTAAGTTTCGTGAACCTATCTCTGTGTGGACAAGGCCTTCCATTCGTAAGAAATGAACGAAAAAATTATGAAAGAACAAACATAAATGTGGATTAATGATTTTAACTTCCGCCGCCGCGCCGCGCTGACCGCACCATGTTTGGCGCAATGCGTGAAGTATTCTGACAGTCTTGTAGGCGCTGTGAGTTTCACGCCAACCGCTGCTGAATGCACTGTGTTTGACGCAATGCGTGAAGTATTCACGTAGTCTTGTAGGCGCTATCCGTTTTACGCTGACCGCAATAACCGCACTCTGTTTGATGCAATGCGTGAAGTATTCGTGCAGTCTTGTAGGCGCTAATATGTGTTACATGCCGATCGCCCCGCCGAGGGCTTCTCCTTTTCATCTCAAGTCCTCATTATCATTTCTCTCTAAGTCCCGCCGTTCTGGGCCAAATTGCGTGTTTTAACTATTTGGTTTCTCTCTTAACTTGAATAATTAAAGGTGCTGTCTCTTTTATCTCTGAAAGACGACAAAATTAGAAATTATTATACTCTCAGGAAATGAGAGCTTTTGTCGCCTTCTCTCGTTTGTAATTTTCTTTCTAAATCCGATTTTTCTTTATACCTACATTTAAAAACATTGCAAAATTTGCCGCTCCCTATAGATTTGTCGCCATGGGCCGCGGCACATGTGGTCACCTCCTTAATCCGGCCCTGTAAAAATTTTAGTAAAGGATGGAACATTTTGAACATAGCCGAATTAGAGTCATGTAAGAGGTTCACAGCTTAGCGAATCCTCTTGGCTTATGCACAGAATTTATTATGAGTACAATTCGTATATTCACATTGTCTTTGCAGGAAACTTTTAAGAAACCTCAAAAGAGCCTCTAGAAGGTCTAAATTTACAAAAAATTGCCTTGGAAAATTGTTAAACTTTCAATACAGAGCAGAACCCCCGCGCGCCGCGCTCTAGGAAAGGGTTCATAAGCCCTTCGTTCCTCGACAAGAAAAAAAAAGTATCCTTCCCTGAAAACGCAACTCAGTTTTACTGGAAGTTTGCAAAATGCAAAATTTACACGCGCAATGTGAATCATTCTACCGCGCTACGGAAAAACGCCATAATGAACCCTCCAGTCGCTGCCGAATTTCTTTTGATAAAATACGAATTTACCAGGAAACTTGTGAATATTTTTCTTCCAATTTGTTGGACGATATTGTTGGCACTTTAATCTAAAATATCTACAAATTTCAAAGGAAAATATACGCAGATTTACTCCAAAAGAAACATTTTAACGGAAGAAATTTGGCAAATTCCAAATTTTCATACGGCGTCTTTCCTTAGCACGACAGTATTGAGTAGCTTAGAGGAACAAAAGAAGGTGTTTGCATTTTGAGGATTGTTTACCCCGTGACGTAAATCAGTACAACCTGGCCAGCAAAATCCGGAATTCGAAGTATGAAAAACGGACCATATCGTTCAATTTTTTTTGCTTAAATCAACTCATGATATAATTTCAAACACTATATAGAATAAATTTTTTCCATAAACTATACCATTTCCAAGAAAAGCGATGATAAAACTCGTCCGTGCCGACCTACGTCATCAAAAAAATCCAAGATGCCCGAGATACAAACACCTTTTTTTCTCTATAGTATTCTGGTATTGAGAACACCACAGAGCAAATCGATGGAAATTCAATGGCGATTCAATACCTAATGGAGCGATTTTTTTCAATTGGACGTATTTCTATCACACGGAACTATGTTCATTGTGACGTGAGCCCTGTAATGCATATATTCTTATGGGTCTCAGGGATCATGTTCTAATGCACATAGTTTCGTTTGATAGAAATACGTCCAATCGTAGGTGCGAGAGGAAACCGCACCGAGTTTCCGCATTCAATGCTTTGTAAATAGTGAAAAAACGATACCTCACGCGCGGAGCTGCGAGGTTCGGAAAATGAAAACACAGTACTCATTATAGGAGACTGGCACGATTGCTGAACTCACGATTTCCACGAGACCGGTGGTTTGTTTACAATAGCGTTCGCTCCTCCGCCGCTGATTATGGTCTTCGGCTAACTCCTAATTGTAGGTCACTGTCAACCGAGATCTTGGTCATCCTCATCGACACCCGATGACAAATCTGATGTCATCGATTCAAACATCGCATCATTGGAGTGCGCTTGCGACCAAGTTACGACCGAATGATGTTACGTGCATTGGAACAAAATCATTTCAACTTATGGCATCAGTGGTTGCATAGTTAAACTGAATTTTGGTCCCAAGTCCGATCCGAACTTGAACTTTTGGACAATTTTTAGGTGTTCTTAGCGCCAGTTGATGCAGAATCGACCCCTCTAAAGCTGTGATGTATAGCTATCATAACCCCTTTCCCCCACCTTAGGGACTAATTTGTCCGACTTTGTTTCGTTTTTGAAGGGAATGTGCCCATTCTTATATGAGTTCTGTCATACGCAAGAGGCTGTCCGTAAAATAAGTAAAGCAGTTTGATACACGTTTTGGAAGAAAAACACATTGGATCTAGAGTCCAGACTCTTAAAAACATCGACAAGAAAAAGTACTCTTGATTCAATCAGAATCTAGCTTAAATCAAGAACCAAGCCTCTTGATTTAAGCGGATTTCCTTTTGATTCAAGCAAAAATCCGATTGAATCAAGAGTATTTTTTCTTGTCAATGTTTTCAAGGGTCTGGACTCTAGATCCAATGTGTTCTTTTTCCCGGTGAGACTGCTGTCATGCTAAGGAAGAACGCCGTATGCACATTCGAGAGTTGCCAAATTTCTCCAGATATGACGTGTATTTATGAGGAATGTTGTGAATAGTTACCTTTAAGATTTGCGTATATTTTAGATTTAACTGGGGAACAAATTGTCTGAAAAATTAAAAGAATAATAAGCATAGCTTTTCTAATAAATTCGTAGTTTATCGATGGGAATTTGGCAACGTCTGAAGGACCTTACGGCGTTTTTCCGCGGTATGGCAGTAGAGTGCCTGGATAGACAGCGTGGCCACTATGTGTTAATACAGGGTGATCTAGGGCCAGATTGCAAGAGCCGGAACACTCCCAAACCCCTTCTTTAAATTGAGATTTCGATTTTTTTTTTAGATCATTTATGAATTCAGGGCATGCAAGTACAGGGGAGTGCACATTTTTATGAGATTTGGTTTACAACTGTTCTCAATATTCAGGAAAAACAATTTACTTTCCGAAATTTGGGGGAAAGGGGCGTAGCTTCAACTGGGGGAATTTTTGGAAAAAACTTTACAACAAAAAAGTCTTACTTTGACCCATGGAACACGCTCCTGCAGTCTCGCCGTTTAGTTCTGGATCACCCTGTATCAATGGCGTGGCGTGCTTTGCGATGTATCGATTGTTTTGCCATTTAAATCTATGGAAAAGTATTGATAAACAGGGTGTTCGCAGCGAACACCTTAACAATCGATTCTTCACCATAGGTTTAAATGGCAGAGCAATCGATACATCGCAATTCACGCCACGCTACTGCCCTGTATTGCTAGAATCTGGACTTTTCACGATTGATGGGTTTAATAAACCGCGTCGCGGAATTAATAAGCCTGATTAACCGCAAAACAAATCGGTGATTGGTAGTTATGTGACATCGTGTCATGAGGAGCCCTCTCTGTGTGCGGATGACATTTCGCGGCAAGACCTGGTCGCTGGGCGAGGAATGGCGTGGAAAAGCCAACACGAAAACTCCGCACTCAGTTATGCGGGACCCAGAGCACGCCCTTTTTAATTATTCATCTCGTGATTACATATCGTCCCTTATTCGGTCAATGTCAAATTGGACCCGTGTTTATATCCACGGCGAATCCTCAGGTTGTCATGCCACGCAGTACCCTCCCTTATCACGACCATTTACGAACGCTCCCAGAGTTGGAGAGCTCTCTTCTTTAAGATAGGAACAAAGTTGGATAATTTTTAATGTCCTTTGATCTTGATGACACTCACATTAGGTCAGGTGTCATCGGTGCTAGATGATGTAAAGGCTAAATGCCGCGTAGGTGAGCTCTTGAATACTGCCGTGCTTACTATGGAAAAACGCCGTATGAACCTTCAGGCGTTGCCAGATTTCTTTGATAAAACACAAATTTCCTGGTAAACTCAAGAATAATTTCCATCCAATTTTTCATGTAATTTTGTTCGCAATTTCACTTAAAGTTCCTGAAACTTTAAAGGAAAAATATGTATAACTTTCCTAAGAAATAAACATTTTATCAAAGGAAATTTGGCAACTCTCGAATGCTCATGCGGCGTTCTTCCTTAGCATGGCAGAATACGTCTTTTTGTATCATGTGAATGACGTCACAAAGTCTTCAAGAGCTGACAATAACAGGGAACCATGTCCTCGCCTGAAGCGAACGGCAAAATTCTCGATTCCAGTAATTTTAGGATCGGAAAAGCTGGTGGTGTTATTACCGATTTTATCGGTTCTCGCAGGAACGATTTCCATCGAATTAGGGTGTTTATCGGTGTAAGAGGCAAAAGTTATGACCGGCTGAAATAGCACTTAAGTGCCTTGTTTTCAAGGATTGTGAGTAATGGATGACCAGATAGTGTAGAAATCGAGGTACCCTGAGAGCATATTTCCGCGTCAGACCCTCTTTGAAAATATAATAAGGGCAGAGGACACGCTGGATACTGCCAAAATCAAAAGAAATTGGCCTTTGAAGCTTGCATTATATTCAGACTTCAAACATCTTATATCCACGGAAAAAAATCAATGTACTGATAACAATTATTCTTGAGATATTATTTTGACTTAATCGTCGTCTCGGTCTCGTTGACAAAATTTTATTTTTTTAGTTAAATCCGTGCGGATTCCGTTTTTTTCAGTCAGTTTCTTGAGTTAATAATACGTTCTTTTGCACGGAGAAAAAAACTTCGTGCGTGGGACCCGAAGTTTAGGTCATATGGATCTCTGAAGTTTTCGGATTGAGCATCTGAACACTTTAGGTCTAGCTGTCGAGGTTCGGATCACACATCTGAAACTTCAGTTCTAACATCTGAAGTACTTCAGGTGTGAGAACCGAAGTTTTTCGGATGTGAGAACCGAAGTTTTTCGGATGTGAGAACCGAAATTTTTCGGATGTGAGCTGAAGTTTCAGATGTGTGATCCAAACCTCAGCAGGTGGACCTAAAGTGTTCAGATGCTCAATCCGAAAACCTCAGAGATCCTTATGACCTAAACCTCGGGTCCCACGCACGAGGTTTTTTTCTCCGTGGCGCTATCGTTTTTTTAACTTAACAATAGCAAAACGACGCTGTTTTAACTGAATAAAACTGGCTTTTAGTTGAATCCGCACGGATTTAACTAAAAAAACCAAATGTTGTCGACAACAAACAACGCTTTAGGTCCGAATAATAATTATTTTCAAGAAAATTTTTATTCAGTGTGACGCAGGCTTCGATTAGCGAACAAGACCCATTTTGACGAACTAAACCTTGGGAAACTGTCATGCGCGGTATTCATCGATCGCAGTGGCGTGGCGTGCGTTGCGATTTATCGATTGATCTGCCATTTAAACCCACGGAAAAGGATCGGTAAACAGGGTGTTCGCTACAAACATCTTAATATTCGATTCTTTACCATATCTTCAAATGGGGGAAATATCAATCGTCGATCATTCACGCCTAGCCACTGGGTCGATGAGGCACAGTTATGCATTCGCGATTTTTATGCTCTAAGGCTTGAATAAACGCTGTCTTCGGCGGAATAAAAAACATATACGAGTACGGGGAAACATACTTTCTTTGTAGGCGATTCGACCTTTAAACCGGTTTGATGTCCAGTCGGGGGACTCCGTCAGATACAGACAATTGCATACGAGTGAGTCACAGACACAGATGACAGCCGTCCACTGTGAGTAAGGTCAGTGATCTTATGCGTGTGGAAGAGATAGAGTATCAGTGTTCGGCAGGATGGCACACTCTCTCTCACATTTTGCATGCGGGTAAGTACTTGTAATTGCAGTGGCCAATGTCACTCTTGTCAATTCAAAGTCACAATTGAGGTCGAACTTTCCGGAAAAAAGGACTTCTGACGGAAAATTGCGGTTGAGAAAAATACATCTGAAGTTTCCATGACTACTTTCTGGCCACCGACGGTGACTTACATCAGAGCTTGGACTCTACTTGCCAATGGATCAGAGGTAAATTTTTCAATTCGATTTTTGGAGACAAAAAATTCAGAAATACGTTATAATCTGAAATTGTCGCTAGTGCAATTTAAGAGTTCTAAGTTCGAATTCTTCCTGAGATTAATTATTTTATTCTCTGTCTCAAACCAAAAGACAAGATTATGACCATCCATCCCTAAGTTCCCCTGTAATAATGTCACAAGTTGTGTAGTGGGCTTTGGTATGCAGAATGGTTTCCGAGTAAAAACTTATTTCCGAAATAAAAAGTAACGACCCAGTTCTATTTTACGAGGTCCGATTCATTTGGACAGGTAGGCTTATGGTGTGGTCTGATTTTTGATGACCTAAAATTTCAGCATTGAGGGAGAACCCGCTTTACCATTGCGTTCTTTCATTTTTTCTATCTATCTATTTATCAACATAGACAGCAATCAACTGAATTATCTGGGCAGCACTTAAATCATCATCAGAAGATGTAGTTTGATATGAAACTTCCGAACTTATAATCTCTAAATTGAGTTTAAATTCGTTTATTTTTATAAAGGAAATGGGAGTGTGATTAACAGCCTGACGACTTTGCGGAAGAGCATTGTGAAGTGCATTCACCCTTTTGTACGAGTGCAAGTACGAGGTCATGTTGATATGTGAGGCTGAGGACAGTTAAGCTTAAACCATGTACAAATCCTTTTTTATATACTACACAGCATATTCACAAAATAATGAAACAGTGCGTTTTGACGATAAGTACTTGTGGTTCTGAAATTATTAATGCTGGAGCGTACATAGGTGATGAACTTGATCCTGAGCAGTTTATTAAAAACATCTATATTAATTTAATTCTAAAATTAATGCCGTTGTATCCAAAATCAGAGGTTGAAATTAACTACTATGAAATTCAGAGAAGTTTACATTCCAAAGTTGCTATGATTGTGTAATTTCGGCGCTGTGAAAAACTGCATTAGAGCGGAAAAATTTAAGTACCAGGATTTGCAGTTTTGATGTTTTCTTTCAAATATTTTAGTTATTGATTTCAAGTATTTGTGTGTGTGTGTGTGTGTGTGTGTAATTCTTTTTCACCAATTATCACAGGGGAACTATTAGAATGGCTCTCGTGCAATAGAGAAAGTCCCACATTTTTACAGCTTTTTTGGTTCTCTCTGTTAAACTATCGGTTCATTTAGTAAAGACGGTATAAAAATAGGTTGCTCAGAAATGATTACAAGTAAACGTATAATCACACATATATTCATAAGGAGTGCGCTGTTCACCTCGAAAACTTCTAATTCCCACAATCATGCTACATTCCTTTCCCACACATCAACTTCCAAGTAGCTCAAATTGCATAGCCGCCGGAATGAAGGAGAATTAAGTTTTCCGCTCGTATCTCCGCTAATTTCTAATTCGGCTGAGGGATTGAGACTTCCTGCACACTCGGAGAAGAGCTTAAAATTCGATAGAGCTTCGAGGCGTTCAATTCTAATTGAAAATTAGACTGAGCACACTGTGTTCAATGATAATTGTTGTGTTTAGAAAGTTTATCGACACGCTTCCGAAATTATTCCGTTGGATGTTCACCGATTATATTTCTTGAAATGTATATTAAATGCTCCATTCATGAGGCACTGCAGTTGAACAGTATTGCCAGTAAAAGTTGGAAAACTTTTGTAGCAAGACACGACATTTACAACGTCACAGACCTTATGTCACACATTTTAATTTTTAAAGGGAATCCAAAACACACTGATTCTTAAAATTTTCACCAACATTTCTTCGCGGCCAGTACAGGACGTCCGGTAAAAAGAACTGTAAACGGTGATATGCATTGATTTGTCTTTTAAAAAAAAGTAAAAATAAAACAATAGCAATCGAGCTGTATGTTCCTTGACTTTCGGTATCGATATGTGACGACATTCCTGTGATCAATCAAATTATCTGAGCCTTTGTTCTGAGTGAAGAAAAAATGAAAATGTTCCAGTTTCAGATGAAGAAAGCTCTTGAGATAACGATAAATCTGATAGAAAGATTTGTTGCAGCCTGCGATGGAGATAGCAGGGTTGCCACTGTCAGGGAGTACCGGGAAATGTCAGGGAATTTTAAAAAGTTAGGGGAAACCTGGATACATGAGGGAATTTTAAAAAGTCAGGGAAAACCTGAAAATGTCAGAAAACATGTCAGGGCAAAATTAAAAGCACCTTTTAAAATGATAAGCACCTTTACTTGAGGGGTTTGGAGGTCAAGGCGCATAAATGCAGTTTTTTAAAAAATTGAGATATTAATGATCTCAAGTAAAACTAGGCTTAATGCATGTTCTGGGAAAAATTTGCTCCCTAATTTTAATTTGTAAGCATCAAAAAGTCAGTTTGAACTTTCTTTTCGCCATAAGGCTCCATGTAATTTCGAAACTTCAAACACGTATTTCTCGAAACAGCAAAAACTGCACTTATACGCCTTGTCCTCCAAACCCCTCATACGTTCTCTAGAATGGGTTTGACTTCCCGAACAACCAATTTTGCCCAAAAATTATTTCTAACTGGATGTATTTATGCTAAAAGGAACTATTTTGCACACGATCCCTATGAACATATCTCTTTTTAGCATAAACATGTCCAATTATGCTTCTTTGACCATCTGACCCATCTTTAATCGTCAGAGAATTTCATGAAAATGTGTCAGGGAAATCGGGAAATGTGAGGGAATTCCATTTTCTGGATTTGGTGGCAACCCTGAGATAGAGGTCAATGTTCAAGAGCGAGGGAGAGGGGTCCGGGTCCACCGGAAGGAGGAAGGGGGGGAGGATCCTTCTCGATTGCAGTCCGTTAAGTTAAATCCATCGGCTTGATAAGAGTATCGCAGGACTGCAACTGTCACTATCTATCGTTCGGGGGCCTCTATTCACCCGGAGCTGCGATGCGTGCATTGCACGGAGTTGCAGTGATCATCTCCCTAATTCTAATCCGCCGTTAAGTGCAGTCGCTTATCGAAATCTGCCCACAATCTGAGACGTCGCCTTCCCTTTCCGTGGCGCCAACTCGCGTCGCTGCCATTCCATATCCGCTTTGCATAACTTCCAGGCGCCGCTCGCGTGACAAGGCGGGTTCAGTCACCCCGCGTGACCGGTGGCCACAGCTTCAGTGAGGCTTCAGAAAAAAAGACAATGTGAGGACTTATCTGTAACAATGGTGGATGTGAAAAATAACCTTTTCGAAACACATTCAAAAAACTGTTTTGGCGTTGAAATATGTTTGAGAAAATACAATTGAGATGTGATCTTCGAGATCTGTCCATTATGCCAGAGCCAAACATATTACATTTTTGTGTGAACAAAACAGTTTTTAAGCGTGTTTCGAAAAGGTAATTTTTCACATCCACCATTGTTACATATAAGGCCTCATAGATCGACGGTCCAAGTCGGCAATCACATAACTCGTTTGCGGTGTCTGAAAATCTCCGCAACTATGTTATTTTTTTAAAGGAGAACAAATGGACATGATTCCTTGAAGTTTTTGCAGAATTTTCCTCGCACATAGAAGAAAAATCACGGCAGTTTTAAAGAATTAACGTTGAGTAGTTTTCCGTTTAAAAAATAAAGTATGACAGGAAGTCTGCGACGTCGCAAACCGAGTTATGTGATTGCCGACTTTCACCGTCGATATGTATTTCAGAGTCTCCGCATTAACTTTCATCTGAAACCCAATTCACACGGTTCAACTTTTTATTCAGCTGTACCGAGCTAAGCAGAAAGGGACCAAGCCACAGCAGCTTTTGCCAAATTTAATTAGACAATTTAATTTTTCACATGAAAACGGTTGTGGGATTTTTGTGAAAATTTTAGTGAATTTCCTGCATAGTATCAAGCACATTGGTTAAACTTTTCGAAGGAATCCGCACAAATGTTCTCTTGTGAAAAATTAGGGGGCCCGATTAAATTTGGCAATTGCTGATGTGGCTTGGTTCCTTTCTGCTGAACGCGGTCCAATTTTTCTTTAAATTTTTTCCCCCAGTGGATTATTGGCTTTAATTTACTGATAATTTTGAGAATCTACAACCGTTTATAGACACAGGGTTTTATTAGAGAGTATCTGTAAGGGAAGTGAGGGTTTGTTGGTTTCTGGATTTAGGGTTTCAAGGTAGTTTCCGTGGATTTGTGCGTTTTTTAAGGGGTTGAGAATGGCGGATGTTCGATATCCGCTGAATCTACAGATATGGCTTCATATTGTGAATTCTGAGAGTATAAACCTCTTTTTAAATAAACGAACTATATGTGCCTTTCTCTTAAATATGAAATGAAAAGAACAATATTCTCGTCAAATTCACGGACAGTCACAGTGTTCAATCTCGTAATTTTTTGTTTCCTATTTTTTTAACTATGATGTTCAGAGATGCGTCGTACACAAAGAAAGTGAAACTGCGTGTTATTCATAATTTTTATGAAAAGTTCTTCGGAGATGGTTAAGCGATGTGTTTATGTATCCTCAGCTGTAGAAATCTACTGCCACTGCAGTTTATGAAATGAGAAAGTGACATACATTTTTATGCTGGAACCAAAGTATTATTAATGAATAATACTAGCATCAACAATAAGGCCTCGACAGCAGAAATTTGAAAGTATACCCTGAAATGAAACCTGGTAGACGAGGGGTCCATGAAAAGTAATGTATACCTCACACAGATGACGTGAATAGCTAATAAGACCCTCATTTTCAAACAATTACCGGAGGAACATGTGTTCGGCAGGGAGGGTAAAAAACTCCCCCGCGGAGTGCACGGAATCTAAGGGGCTGAGTTCACCCTCCGATCAGCGCTGGAGGGGTGTGCCCTGAAAATGTCACCATATCCCTTTCGACGCTAATCAGATTGTTACGCTCCGAAAAAGACACAATTCGTCTCCACTCCCTGACACTTCACTGTTCGCTCCTAAACTGTCATGCTAAGAAAGGACGTCGTATGAACATTCGGGAGTTTCCAAATTTTTCCGGATAAAAAATATACTTATAGGTAAATTGTGAATATTTATCTTTGAAATGTCCAGTTATCTCAGATTTAGCTGCAAGAAGAATTGGAAGAATAATAACTATAGCTTTCGCTGAAAATTCATATTTTAGCAACGAAAATTTGGCAACATCTGAAGGTTCATAAGGCGTTCTTTCTTAGCACAGCAGTATACCTCTTAAGTTTTGGAGTGACTTTTCCAGGACTGTCGATCTCCTTAAGTGTCATGTAGGATGCAAACGCGAAAAGAAGCGTCTGATCTCACGATTCGCAAATCGTGGCAAACGTGACGCTATTTCTAAAAGCGATGGGTTTGTTTTCTAGTTCGTCACTGGAAAAAATTAAGGCAAATAAAACTATTCGCCGTAAAATTTAAAAACAATTCTGCAAGGGGCAATTCGCATTTGAGTGCGAGGCACATACGTTGCTGGATCGTGGGAAATGGTCGAGGTTTTCAAAAAAATTTCCTTTTGAGTGGTCAAAAAATTGATTTAGAGATAGAATACTGAACTGACGCTAGAAACTGACACCGAAAAGCTGGTGAGGAAGTCAAAGACAAAGAAATAAATAATATTCACCAATTATTGAAACTGCATGATATACCTCAGAATTTGCATCCGTCCTCACCTGGAATGAAGTTCAATCCAGCATAATTTATTTTCCTCTTAATTTCATTCCATTTCCATAAAAAGTCTCCCTGTAACCGGCGAAGAATGTCGGGTGTACAAAAGTACCTTTTTTCAGCCTCACTGACTGAGTTATTCAAAAATTCCAATGCAAAGATGATTCGTCATCTTGACACGATTAATAATTAAACTTTTTCCACGAAATCTTTGGCTACGACGCCAGAATGAGCAACTGACATCTTTTCACTGGCATCATTTTAACACTCGGATTTTTTTAAAAAAAGATATGTTTATAATATGAACTATCTTGTGTATTATTATAGGTAAGTGCGACTGCGAATAAATAATCTGTCACGATGCACTTGTGCAGTGCTATTTTTTAACAGAGACGGTGGATTTCGCTGTCTGGTAAGACTAAATTGGATGATTTTACCATCGGTTTGTCAATGATGTCGAGGGAATAAAGAACCGGCATGTAAGTCAACAACCTTGATCATGAATCTGCAGACACAATAAACAATAAAGGCTGCACCGCGGCAAGCCCGTCATAGCCGTCACACACGAGACGAGGAATGGAACTTCAGCGACAAAAAACGGTGAAAGTATGAGTCTAATCGCGTCGACATTTTTTCTTCATCATGAAAGGAAGGAGGCAGCACTGGAGATTCAAACTTCTTACTTATTACGTGCAGAAACGATAATGTATGAAATATAGATTGAAACTAAGAATAGATTTCTCTAAATAATACGTTTTTAACCAGAATTTTGGGGCACAGTCATTCTCGTATAATTTGACATATTTTGCTTTCAGCGCGAAAACTTTTGTCACAACTCTTCTGAGCGGCAGTGTCCAAAACTATAGAGAAAATATGAGGGAAATTTCATCACATAATATTAACAAACACAATTCCCTTGCTCACATGAGCGAGGGAAAGAATGCGCGTAGCGCTTCGACGACGGCACAAAGATACAACTATTCGTGCTTCATGGACGTCCATGCTGCATCTGAAAAATTGAAGGCGCGAAGACGCGAGGCGTGAACTCGCAATACTCCGCTAAATACTGTTAAAGACGTGTCGCTCGAATTCGGGAGGAAAGTTAAAGAAGAGGCCCGAATACATCTCTCCTGTCCTCGGCTGTGTTTATACTCAATTCTTCTTTTATTTCAGGTTCATGTCCGATTCTTTTTAGGATGGATTTGCAGACCCACATCTAAAGCTTGCGCAAACCGCAGCTGTGGCTCGGTTCCTTTGAAAATAATGGTGCTTGGATGCGTCTAGTGGCTTTGACTTTTTAGTTTTTCTGTAATGTCCACTTCCACCGATAGGATCGCTACATTTCCCCTTACTCTTCTTTGTCTATACCTTTGTCTATCGATTCCAAAAATCAGCACGCAGGCAACGTATTGACGCAAGCCAGCTCAATGACCTCGGTCAAGTTGAAGGACTCTCAAGTTCACTGTCAGTGTTGAAGGTACATTCTTTGTTTCTTTTTTTCACGCTAACTTGAGTTTTCCTCCACCGCGATTCGTCGAGCGTGCGGAGAGGACTGTTTCTGTAGGACCCAGGTAAAACTAGGTACACTTGCCGCCCCCTCCCCCCCCCGCGCCCCCGGCCGGGCTCCCGCGCTTGAGCTTCCGTTTCGTCACGTTCGATTGCATGAATGAATAGGTACAGCGCAAGTGGCCAAGGTCATGCTCGCATCTACTGGCGCCCGCAATCCCCGACAAATGTTGCCGTTCCATGCTTTAAAAGCGGGGTTCCGTATGACTTCATACAACCGAGGAGGATATCGATTATTGGCAATACCGGGTTTAGCGTGGCTTACACGTGCCTCCGCCAATGACGTCAAAATGGGGTGGCCGGGGGTAAACTTGAACTCTTAATCTCATCGATAGACTCAGAGCAAAGGCAATATGGACGGAGTTAAACAGAGAGGAACCAAGCCACATCGGGATCGAACCGAGAAAAAGAGGTTGAAAGTTTAGCTCCTGCATAAGACTCAATGTAAAAGATAAACTTCAAGTTCAGTTTCTGCAAAATTTGCTCCGACAAAAACTTTGAATTTTTGGCGATAGATAGTGGAGCAAGGGTTGAGTTCAAAACCACTCATAACTCAATTTTTTCCAAAATGTGGGTTGGTTCCTTTCTGCTTAACTCAGTCCATATTTAATCGCACTGATACAGGGTTATTCAAAAGTCACGCACCACTGGCCATGAATGGCCAGTGGTGCGTGCCATTTGAAATTTTTGAGTTGCACCCCGCCCGCGAATCGATATCTTAATTAGAACTAAAGTTATGGTCAGTGGTGCGTGACTTTTGAATACCCCTGTATCATCCCCAATAGCGTTGCTTTTCTACGTGAGATACGGCTTAATTTCCAGTCCAACCATCGTGTACTGCTAGACCCCCTCCCCACCTTAAAAATTGCGTCATCCGTAGTGTACTCCCCTTTTTTGGGGAAAACGTTGGACATCTATAAAAATCAGTAGACATAGTGTGCAAAGTTAAGAACATGATTGATTCCTTTTATTGAGTGTAAAATATATGTTGTGTTCTCCTCCTTCTCTATTTGGGGGAAAACGCAAAAAATCGATCGCATTTTCAGCCTTTTTGCCTTCAGGAAAGCTTCAGTCATCCTTGGCTTGACCCACCCCCTTCCTCCTCGTCACTCACCTTCATCCACCACTAGACCTCCCCCTCCCCCTTACATGGGTGACGTAATTCATGAACAGCCCTGACCAAGCAGCCATTGTCCTAAAAAGCACGGAGCCCTTGACGGTAGCCCATGGAGGTCACTCCGAAGGCCGGGCCTGCCATGCTCCTCCAAAAATTCCTCCGACCTAATTAAAGCACAACGAGGAAAATTAACGTCCATTAAAACGATCTGATAATGTATGGAGAAATTCCTGTGTGGCGGGAGGGTGCCGTGCTGACCTTGACTGATTTTGCAACGTCGAGGGTTCAGGTTCAGCGACCCCCGACGCGACAGCCGCGGTGGTGGCGCGGCGGTGGTCAGTGCGCGAACCCCTCCGCACTCCCGTCTTCCCGTGATTTTTGGCGGGATGCGGGAGTGATCCGCGCCTAATTAACTCCCGCGTGGAAGACGAAATTGGGATGACTCATCGCGTCGCGGCGCCGCGCCGCACAGTGGATCGGGTCAATGAGAGAGGTCGGACAACATTTGGAAACTTTGAAAACTCATAACTCAATTCATACAAAACTTTGGGGTTTCAAAAGTGGTTACATCGGTTTCATCATGAAATTTTCTTCCGAGTGCCCCTTAAAAAATAAAATGCGACGAATGAAACATCAAAATTTGCAGTTTTAGGAAAAAAGTTCATGTCCGGCCTCTCAGATTGACTCGCTCTACTGTGCGCCGTCACGCGCAATTATTGAGCGTTTTCAATGTTCACCTGTTCGAAGAAAGAACCTCACCGAGAGAAAAACGGCGTATGACCATCCGAGAGTTGCCAAATTTCCTCCTATTAACATGATAATATTTAAGGAGAGTTATGAAAATTTCTCCTGAATTTTCAAATAATTTAGGTCTTTTTGCGGATAAAATTCTCAGAAAAATTCAAAGTGAAACATTCACAGATTTCCCTGGATATTCATATTTCATCGAAGGAAATTTGGCAAAGTCTGAGGGTTTATATGCCGTTCTTTTTTTGAACGACAGGATACTCCGCCGTGCGGAGGCATAACGCCGTATGAAAATTCGGACGTTGCTAAATTTCTCCTTAGAAAACAGGAGTTTTCCGAAAACTTCGGGGGATTTTTTTCAGAACATTTTAGAGAATATTCTCAATAATTGTTTATTCTTGTTTACCTGAAAATTTCCATGAAAATTATTCAGAGCTTTTATAAAAAAAAAAAACTTGTAATTCATCGGGAAGATTTGGCAACATTCGAAGGCGCATACGACGTTTTCCCTAAACATGGTAGTATTGTTTCCTGACCTGACCGCGCAAGCGCTGTCGCTCCATTAGTGCTTCACACCTGCGAGATGAGACGAGGAGAATAAACGAACGAGGTTCAGCTTTCGTAGAGATACTGTGGTCTTGCAGAACTGGGCCTTGTGCCGGATTTATGGGTTTTTTGCCCGCCGAGGGATTGGCGGGTGGCCAGACTCTTTACCCAATTTGGTTTGGTCCTAAGTTTTTGTGATCCATTTTTAAGTTTGTCCGATAGTTTTTTTGTGCAATATTTCCTGAATCAATAGTTCACTCAGTACATGGTAATTAATTAAGATGAGTTTACTTGGTCCAGTTACAAGCAACAACATAGGTGCTGACTGCTGAAATTTCGCCAAATAATGAACTTTAACCCTTAGATTCCCAAGTCGGGTCACACTGACCCAAAGATCGCTGACAGCACGTGCACGTGCAGGGTTTATGGGGCCGGTGTCTCCGAACCTGAGATGTAGGTCTACAAATACAACTTGGAAAAAGAATAAGACATCAAATTGAAAACGAGGAAGTAAAAATCTAACATCAACACAGCCGAAGATAGGAACTACGTTTTTGGGTTTGGTTTTTTAAAACTTTTTTCACGAACCAGAGCGACAGTTCACTGGCAGCCAAGAGCGGAGAATCGCGAGCTCACGCCTCACGCCCTAGCGCCTTCAATTTCGCAGATACAACACGGACACCCATCAAGCACGAATAGTTGCATCCCTGCGCCGTCATAAACGCGCGACCTTTCCCTTGCTCTATTTTCACGTTGTGATGGCTCCGTTTGTCTTATATTTGTAGCGGTGTTTCAAATGCTACGTGAGCAACACAGTCAAAGTTTAACTTGGATTGCATTTGTTGGCAAAACTAAGCACCGGGTGAAAATAATTGGGTGAAGTGTCTAGCTACCAATGTAAAAATCACTAAACCGACTTTCGAAATTCATAATTTACGAGAGCGGATATTGTTAGTTTAAGTGACAATAAATTTAGAATGGAACTAAAGAAAGACGCATGATGCCAGAGAAAAGGTGAATAGGGCACGAAATCAAGGGCGAAAACTACCGAAAGATTCACATCGCGGTTAATGGGCCCAATCATAGCTCATGAAACATATATTGGTGTATTTTTCAGGTAGATAACTATTCGCGCTCCGCAGTGGGTATGTTGCCTATGCAGCCAAATTGAAGGCGAACCAACTAGTTCATAATGACAATATGAACTAGTTGGTTCGTTCACGACGTCATTTATCGTCAAAGCTCATAGTGTAATAAAGTTAATGTGTATTTTTCGAGTAGATAACTATTAACATTTCCCACACTGTTGTCTTGCGGCAAAATTGATGGTGAACTGCAAATGGACGATCGATTCAAACGAAGCTCATTACATGGTATGATTAAGGGTTTTTCACATAGATAACTATTCGTGCTCCCTAGTATGTTTGTTGCCTACGCAGCGAAGTGAAGGCGAATCTCATGTGTGTGTAATATATCTGATAATAGGTTTACGCATTGCCTATATGTTCTAAGAAGTCCTCTAAGTTCTTGAATAGATTACTATATTGGCGCTCTCGCGGAGATTGTGCCTATGCGCTGAAGTTGAAAGCGGTAGGTATTCAAGGGGTTGATATGTACCAACAGAATCACTCGCAATTTATTGATTTTTTCAAAACATGCAGACGTATAAATATGTTCCTGTACTATCTATCTACTCAGTAAAATCGTACTAGTACTTTTCATAACGGTTCATTTTTTCCCTAAGTTTTCCCTATTCTCTCTTTCCAGCGACCTTGCTGTGATAGCGCCTGATGCAACTGCTCTTCATGTGCCACCCTAATACTGCAGTCCTGATTAAAAAAAAAGAGAGTAGTGGCTAAGAGTTCAGTTTCCAGGTCACAAGAGAGCAATTCACGAAATCTATTACTTTTCATTTCTTCGTCATTGAAACATTTATAAAAAGTTCATTGATAATGCGATCGAAAATGTGAAAAAATAAAAGAACATAAGGGTACTTTTTTCAAATTCATCATTGTCGAATATTTCTGTTAAAACTGGGATTCCACGTTGACTTGAACCATATTTTGAGTGACTTAAAGCACGATATGACCGATAAAATCGTTTTTGACACCCGCATGGCTCGTCTCATAAAGCTGGAACGATTGTAGTTGCCAACAATTTAAGTGCAGCATTAGCGAAGGTGCAAGATGAGCCACAGTGCATTAACTTTTGTTGCTAATTTTAGAGAAAGTTTCTTGTTGCATGACATCCGACGTCTGGTACTATTTTAATCTAATAGGTGATGTTGATTATTTTGGCCGACTAACTTCAGTTATGAATGGGTTTTAAAAGACAGAACTCTTGTTTATGAAGTCTTTTGACTCCGGGAATGTTCGATGTTGTTGGTAACGGGACTCGTGACTAACGTGACAAAGTCCCCACGGAGGTTTACGAGAAAAGAGTTTTCCTCTCTCTAACATTTGACAAAATGACAAAATCGATAAATATCCTGCAGATCAATTATACTCTCTTCTTCTTTTTTCTTCGTTACACCGTTTGCGAAACGACAGACATCGTTCCACAAAAACAAAATAATATTTGAATTATTGATACGAGATCGCCAAGAATGTTTTACGTATATCTCGGGAGAAAAATGCTCTGAGATTTTAAACCAAATTGGAGCTTTAGTAAGTTGAAGTCAGCAAATCATAAAACATAGTCTCCGGAAAAAGCTTCCTGGAATTCTGAACCGTCATATACACGGAGAAAAAAACCTCGTGCGTGCGACCCGAAGCTTAGGTCATATGGATCTCGGAAGTTTTCGAATTGAGCATCTGAACACTTTAGGTCCAGCTGTTGAGGTTCGGATCACACATCTGAAACTTCAGTTCTTACATCTGCAGTACTTCAGATGTGAGAACCGAGGTTTTTCGGATGTGAAAACCGAAGTACTTCAGATGTAAGAACTGAAGTTTCAGATGTGTGATCCAAACCTCAACAGCTGGACCTAAAGTGTTCAGATGCTCAATCCGAAAACTTCAGAGATCCATGTGACCTAAACTTCGGGTCCCTCGCACGAAGTTTTTTTCTCCGTGTATAAGGCGCGTTATAAAATCTCTTTCACGCTTACTATTGGCATAAAAAGCGACGTAAGTGGCTCGCACTTTATCCTTCAAGATTTTAGAGAGAGTTTTTCGTGGATATCATTTTTTAAAATTTTTTTTACCTAACTCTACGAAAGTTGCTCGACTGATAATTCGTCGCCCTCCTGACAGAAGGGCGTAACTACACCTTGCGATGAACCNCGTGCAATATTTTCTGAGCCAATAGTTTACTTAGCACATGGTAATTGATTAAAGTGAGTTTACTTGGTCCAGTTACAGGCAACGACATAGGTGCTGCCTGCTGAGATTTCGCCGAATAATGAAATTTAACCCTTAGATTCCCAAGTCGGGTCACACTGACCCAAAGATCGCTGATAACACGTACCCCGCAGGGTTTATGGGGCCGGTGTCTCCGAACCTGAGATGTAGGTCTACAAATACAACTTGGAAAAAGAATAAGACATCAAATTGAAAACGAGGAAGTAAAAATCTAATATCAACACAGCCGAAGATAGGAGATACATTTTTGGGTTTGGTTTTTTAAAACTTTTTTCCCGAACCAGAGCGACGTTTCACTGGCAGCCAAGAACGGAGCATCGCGAGCTCACGCCTCACGCCCTAGCGCCTTCAATTTCGCAGATACAACACGGACATCCATCAAGCACGAATAGTTGCATCCCTGCGCCGTCATCAACGCGCGACCTTTCCCTTGCTCTATTTTCACGTTGTGTTCACGTTCCGTCTGTCTTATTTGTAGTTGTGCTTGAGGGGCTACGTCAGCAAAACAGCCGACGATAGGAGCGATGTAATCGGGCCTTTTTAAGCGCTCAGCCGATAGGCAGCGCGTTTTGATTTCGACTTGCCTCTGAGTACTAGTATACTAGTGCTAATGCGTTTAAATGGCGCACCAGCTCATCGATGTGTAGGCTTTTTGGGGGGGTCCATTTTTAAAATAAATAAAGCTGTGAAAACTGTATTTTATGCTTTCAACGTAATGCGCAGGTAGTTTCGATCGTTTGTCTATAAGAAAATTTCTTAGCGGTAGGGTAATTCTTATCGAAATTGATCGTTGAACTTAAATGAAGCCTAAAGAAAACGCGCCTGATGAGCTCAACGGTGAGCTCATTTTTGGGAAACAAAAATACGCGTTTACGGTTTCCTTGGTAACCTTTGTTTGTTATCAGCTGATGTTTTATTTCCATTACCCAGCCAAGTCGACTGAGTTTATTCTTCCTTTCTTCACTAAATACATTGACTAACACCTGAGCGCTTTTCTGATACGACAGTGTTAGAACTTTCCCGCTTGTCTTCTACTTAGTCTCGAATCCAAGCGACACCTTACTGATAACATAGAGCGGAGGATTGCGAGTTCACGCATCGCGCCTTCAAGTTGGCAGATGCAACACGGACATCCATCAAGCACGAATAGTTGTATCATTGCGCAGTCATCAAAACGAGTCTTTGCAGATGCAGCACGGACATCCATCAAGCACTAATAGTTGTATCATTGCGCCGTCATCAAAACGAGTCCTTTCTTTTACTCTATTTCCATTTTGTGATGGCTCCGTTTGTCTTATATTTGTAGCGGTGTTTCAAATGCTACGTGAGCAACACAGTCAAAGTTGAACTTGGAATGCATTTGTTGGTCAAACTAAGCACCGGATAAAAATAATTGGGTGAAATGTCTAGGTACCAGTGTAAAAATCACTGAACCGGCTTTCGAAATTCATAATTTACAAGAGCGGATATTACGCAGGTTGCGATATTGTTAGTTTCAGTGAAAATGCATACAGGGTGTCCCAAAAGTCCGTACCCCCCCCCTCGTAACTTTTGAACGGTTAGAGATAGAAAAACGAAACTTTGGGAATGTTTCTATCTTAAAGGGGTCTATCTTCTAGGGGGGTCAAAATTTTTGTCCCCCCCTTAGGGGGGGCGCGGGGGCCCCCAACTTTTTTTTTCAAATAGTAACCCCTATCTTGTGATACATTATTAGAAAGAGCATAAAAAACTAAGAATTTTGGCGCAAACCGGAAATCAATATCTTAATTTTTGACCGAGTTATAATAGGTCAAAGGTCAAATTTGACCTTTTTTCAAAAAATCATATCTCCGGGCCCCCGCGCCCCCCCCCCTGAGGGGGGGACAAAAATTTTGACCCCCCTAGAAGATAGACCCCTTTAAGATAGAAACAGAGAAAAAGTGAATAGGGCACGAAATCAAGGGCAAAAACTACCAAAAGATTCACATCGCGGTTAATGGGCCCAAACATAGCTCATGAAACAGTATATTGATGTGTTTTTCAGGTAGATAGCTATTCGCGCTCCGCAGTAGGTATGTTGCCTATGCAGCCAAATTGAAGGCGAACCAATTAGTTCATAATGACAATATGAACTAGTTGGTTCGTTCACGACGTCATTTATCGTCAAAGCTCATTGTGTAATAAAGTTAATGTGTATTTTTCGAGTAGATAACTATTAACATTTCCCACACTGTTGTCTTTGCGGCAAAATTGATGGTGAACTGCAAATGGACGATCGATTCAAACGAAGCTCATTACATTGTACGAAAATGGGGTTTTCACATAGATACGATAACTATTCGTACTCCCTAGTATGTTTGTTGCCTACGCAGCGAGTGAAGGCGAATCTCATGTGTGTGTAATATATCTGATAATAGGTTTACGCATTGCCCATATGTTCTAAGAAGTCCTCTAAGTTTTTGAATAGATAACTATATTGGCGCTCTCGCGGTGATTATGCCTATGCGCTGAAGTTGAAAGCGGTAGGTATTCAAGGGGTTGATATGTACCGACAGAATCACTCGCAATTTATTAATTTTTTTAGAACATGCATAGGTATAAACATGTTCCTGTACTATCTACTCAATAAAATCGTACTAGTACTTTACATTACGTTTCATTTTTCTGATTTTTCCCTATTCTCTCATTCTAGCGACTGTGCTATGATAGCGCCTGATGCAACCGTTCTTCATGCGCCACCCTAATACAACCCTGATTGAAATATTTCGATTGAATAATAGAGTAGCCGCTAAGAGTTCAATTTCCAGGTCACAAGAGAGCAATTCACGAAATCTATTTTTACACAAACTGATTGCGGTGGTCGTTAGTATGTTGGATTTTTTCTTCTTTTTTTTTTTCGCTAACGTGCGTTAAAAAACTCAGCATTTAGCTGAACT
>NW_017547096.1:1841348-1872443 GCF_001854935.1 Bemisia tabaci
ATAACAGCAGGGATACAGAGGGGATTTTCAGCTAAATGCTGAGTTTTTTAACGCACGTTAGCGGGGAAAAAAAAATTCCAAATCTATTTTTCTTTATTCCTTCGTGATTAAAAAATTTATAAAAAGTTCATTGATAATGCGATCGAAAATGTGAAAAAATAAAAGAACATCAGGGCACTTGTTACAAATTTATCATTGTCGAATGTCTCTGTTAAAACTGGGATTTCGCGTTGATTTGAACCATATTTTGAGTGACTTAAAGCACGATATGACCGGTAAACTCGTTTTTGACACCCGCATGACTCGTCTCATAAAGCTGGAACGATTGTAGTTGCCAACAATTTAAGTGCAGCATTAGCGAAGGTGCAAGATGAGCCACAGTGCATTAACTTTTGTTGCTAATTTTAGAGAAAGTTTCTTGTTGCATGACATCCGACGTCTGGTACTATTTTAATCTAATAGGTGATGTTGATTATTTTGGCCGACTAACTTCAGTTATGAATGGGTTTTAAAAGACAGAACTCTTGTTTATGAAGTCTTTTGACTCCGGGAATGTTCGATGTTGTTGGTAACGGGACTCGTGACTAACGTGACAAAGTCCCCACGGAGGTTTACGAGAAAAGAGTTTTCCTCTCTCTAACATTTGACAAAATGACAAAATCGATAAATATCCTGCAGATCAATTATACTCTCTTCTTCTTTTTTCTTCGTTACACCGTTTGCGAAACGACAGACATCGTTCCACAAAAACAAAATAATATTTGAATTATTGATACGAGATCGCCAAGAATGTTTTACGTATATCTCGGGAGAAAAATGCTCTGAGATTTTAAACCAAATTGGAGCTTTAGTAAGTTGAAGTCAGCAAATCATAAAACATAGTCTCCGGAAAAAGCTTCCTGGAATTCTGAACCGTCATATACACGGAGAAAAAAACCTCGTGCGTGCGACCCGAAGCTTAGGTCATATGGATCTCGGAAGTTTTCGAATTGAGCATCTGAACACTTTAGGTCCAGCTGTTGAGGTTCGGATCACACATCTGAAACTTCAGTTCTTACATCTGCAGTACTTCAGATGTGAGAACCGAGGTTTTTCGGATGTGAAAACCGAAGTACTTCAGATGTAAGAACTGAAGTTTCAGATGTGTGATCCAAACCTCAACAGCTGGACCTAAAGTGTTCAGATGCTCAATCCGAAAACTTCAGAGATCCATGTGACCTAAACTTCGGGTCCCTCGCACGAAGTTTTTTTCTCCGTGTATAAGGCGCGTTATAAAATCTCTTTCACGCTTACTATTGGCATAAAAAGCGACGTAAGTGGCTCGCACTTTATCCTTCAAGATTTTAGAGAGAGTTTTTCGTGGATATCATTTTTTAAAATTTTTTTTACCTAACTCTACGAAAGTTGCTCGACTGATAATTCGTCGCCCTCCTGACAGAAGGGCGTAACTACACCTTGCGATGAACCCTATTGTCCATATAACTCAATGCTTTCCCGCGCTCATATCTGAGTGTAGTTACGCCCTTATGTCAACCAAGCGACGAATTTTGCCAATTTAAACTATGGTCCCTTTTTCCGTGAACGGTTACACATTAATATTACAAGACGGTGGCTAATACATGAGTTCACTACCCACTCGTTCTTGTAAACAGTCAACATTCCTTTCATTTCCTTTTGCTTCTTCAATTCAGCAGATGCAGTAATGGGCAATTGAGTCATTAGTTGATGCCCACATGAGCCGCATTAATTATGTCATGCAGAGAGTGCAATCTCGCGGTCAACGCCGTACCGCGGCGGCGTGTCATCGCCTCTTCAGTTCAGTTGCGTCGAAAACACATGTCATTAATCAAAGAGACAAAAAGTAGAAATGTATAGTGCCGTTGGCCGCACCAATTTTGGTACGCAACACTTCTCAAGTTTTTCTTTCAATGTATTCGGCATTATTTTTTATTTCTGTCGTCCAAGAAATTAGGAAATTGTCCAAAAAATGATTATGAAGCGCGAGAAACTATGAAGTAGCTGTATAAATGGCTGTAAATGGTTGGAAATTAAAAAGAATTATACTCGTTTTGATATATTTTAAATCTAGAGGGTTCCATTGAGTTACAAAATCAATACTTTTTATCAACTAATAAAATCATGATAATAAATGAAATAATTATGCCTCACTTGAGTTTAAATTCTTTTTAAGAAGATTCTTTTTTTTTCTTTTTCTATTCTTTTTCTTTACCAGTAAACTTAATCTATAGAAAATGTCTATATTTTACAGTAAGATTTTCACATCTTAATCACGAAAAATCTCCGAAAATATTCCTTCGAAATTCGATATTGCCAGACAGTATTTCAAACCTTTGCCCTCTCACCTGATCACCATTCGTTACTTTATCGCTCAAACTCATGACACATTTTTGACATAAATATCAAGCAGCAAAATTAGCAAGTAAGAACAAACAATTGCATCTACGCGAAACTCTGTTTGGTTTATGACTATTCTTTGACGTCCTGAGTCCTGACGCACGGCCAACGTCCACGTCGAATAAATAGAGTCGCTCTGCTACGACCGAGAAAACGTGCCTAAAATTATGTCGTAACTATTAACTATGATCGTGTCTCCACTCTCTCTCCCTCTACGCCGATACATGCTCTCTTAATGCGAGGATGAAAAAAAGTGAGTCAACCAGCGTAAAGGTAAACCCGATGCCGATAGACAGACTGGTGCAAACGGAAGCTTCTTTAGGTGAGTGACCTATTGAGTGATTAGCGACGGACGCGCTGTGATAGTTAAATGTTGAGTGACCGGCGCGGCGCACGGTGGATCGAGTCAATTGGACAGGTCGGACATGAAAGTTTTGACTAAAACTGCAAAGTTTGATATGTATTTCGTCTTATTCTCAACTTTGAGGAGTGCTTCTGGGAGGTAATTTTACGAGAAAACCAATGAAACCATTTTTAGAACTCAAAATGTATAAACGGAGTTATGAGTGTTGACGGTAACAGTCAAGTTTCATACGTTAATGCGCCTTCAATTACATTTGATACCGTGCAATACTTTCATGGTGGAATAGTTGCATTGGCCCCTACAAACCCAACAGGGATACTTCACTCATTGCGCAATGCATGCAGTATCCCTGTTAGGTTTGTAGGCGCCAATACAACTATTCCAGCACGAAAGTATTGCATGGTATCCAATGTAATTGAAGGCGCATTAACGTATGAAAAGTAACTATTACCGTCAACCACTGTTTGCCAAGTGGTAACTTCACGCCGACTACAACATTTTACAGGGTCCAAATTTTCAACAAAGATACTCATGATATAATCACCGTGTTTTAGCGCACTTTTTCGATGGCTCCTGAGTTTTTTTTTTTAGGTCTAGAGAGATGATATTGAAATAAGTCGAAATTCACGATTTTGCTCTGAAAAATGGCAACGTCGCAGCGTGTCAAAATTATCAGAAGGGGAGCATTAGGAGCATCTAAGCTACTAATTTCACACTCTGATTACAATTTAGGCATCTGTAAAGTTAATTTATCGAGAGGGAAAAATCATCAAAAACAGTCAAAAATTCGCTATTTTCATGCGTGAAAATGGCAACCGCGCGTCGGGTCAAAAGCATGGAGGGGGACCAAAACTTCACTAGGGTGTAGTCTATGAACTAATTTTCCCCTCTGTTCAATTAACTTAAACCCCTCCGACTTTATTTTTTGGGAGCGAAAAATTACTGAAAGACAGTAAAAATTCGCTATTTTAGCGGGGATAAATGGCAACTGCGCGTCGGGTTAATTTTGTCCGATTGACCCCAACTTTCATTTTCCGTGTTTTTGAACATGCTGTAACCGATTTAGGGAGTTACGGCTATAAATTTCCGAAATTCATTTTTTGTGGGCCACCCTAGTGTTCAAAGTTTCCAAATTTTGTTTAACTTCTCCTATTGACTCGGTCCACTGTGCGGTGCGGCGGTTGACGTCTCGAACGTGGGGGGGGGGGGCAAAGTGACAGATAGCGCACGTAGTGCATCGTGCATCCGCACGAGTCGTAATTGAAATACAAAGTTTTCAAAGCGGTGCTCTGAAGTTTGTGCACAAGGCACGTTACAAAAAGCTGCCAGTTTTTGATAACGTGGGTAAGGTAGGACGAACCAAGATCGATTGGAGTATTTTTCGGTGGTGAGGCATAACATGACCCGAAAATTTGAGCAACTTTGAGATTAGAATGTATACCTGATGATTATACTGTTTTCAGTTTTGGGTGAAGCAACATTTAGTATAACTTCAGATTTATCGACGCATCGCTGGTTTATTTGACCGTCAGGAAAAGATCCCGCTACCCTGGATTTTCGATACACTGCTGTGCCATCAATTTTTTAAGCAAGAGTTCAGAGTATTTGAGCTTGACCTTCAATTTTAAAGGATATTTGAGGGGCGTGAAGAACAAGGCGCATAAGTGCAGTTCTTGAAAAATTTAAGATAGTAATGATTTCGAGTAAAACTAGTCAGAATGCATATTCTATGAAAAATTTGCTCCCAAATTCCAATTTTTAAGCATCAAAAAAGTCAGTTTGAACTTTCTTTCCGCCATAAGGATCCATGTAATTTCGAAACTTCAAACACTTCAAAGACTACGCTTATACGCCTCGTTCTCCGAGCCCCTCATTTTAGGGAAAGAGTTCAGAATGTGATTTCAGAAACATTAATATTATAAATGAAAGTACTCACCACATCGTCATAAATAGGAGACCTTCTTATCCTAAGTTGATTACGATTTGTCGTATATATCACATGAGTATCACTATCATTTATTACAGGTATACAGGAAACACAACTAACATATATATTTACAAATACCGCGAGCTTTAATAGTAGATTTAACTTTTTGTAGTGTAGTAATAGTAACGTCCGCGAGATGACGTTGTGACAGTGAGCAACTTTATTTTTGAGCAGTGAGCTCCACCTGACTCTAGGGGAAAACTCGTTGATCGGAATTGTTCGAAGCATTTTTTTTTTAAATTATTATAATTTTTGATGAATATTTGCGTGCTTATTTATTTCATCTAAAGACTTTTCAGTCCTTGGGTCTCAAGCATGGCAGTCGGTGCTGGTTCATCGTGAAATTCTTGAGCACTGAAACAAACAAAAGGAAAATGTATAAGTTAAACAATGCATATAATAATTTTACGTTAAATAATAAGTAATAAAGTGGTGCAAAAAGTTATGCAATCACATTTAATATGTTTATGACTCCAAAAGTTGACGGAGGGGGATTCAGAGTGTCAATGTTGGACCTTGAATCTCATATTCATAAAGTTTTGCTACCATATGGAACAGTAAAATTCATAAGCCTCGTCAAGAAAGATTAGGGAGCAAGAGCTCACATAATACGTCGATTTTATCTCCGAACGAGTGACGCAATTTCGAGGATAATCGCATAATCCAAGCTGCAGTAAGAAATTCATTTCCCCCATGTGCATCCATCTTGTCTTTTAGCCGCAGAGGAATTTGAAGCACTAGACCAGCGACTACGTCCCGTAGGGGTATTTCGCCCTCGTGTATTTACACCACTCTTCGTTTCCTTGACAACGGGACCATACTGCCTTCTTCTCTTGAAATTGATCCCGTGGTGGTCAATAAAGATGACGCAACAGCTATTCACTCAAGTGGGAGCTAACGAAAATACTCTCCTTAAACTGCATTGAAAGACCGAACAAAGAAAAATTATTGCCCGACTTCAAGGGGTATTTTTCCGAAAGCTTGTCCACTCTTATAGCGATGGAGCTATCTCATTTCCTAGGAAAAGACAATCTTTTTTGACCCTTTGTTGAGTGATCATCAATCTACACTTAGTTTTCATTCCAGGTTTTGTATCAGTGCCCTCGAGTCGAAAGGTACCCAGCTCCATTTTAGTCATTCCGAGGTATCAGGGAATAATCGTGCATAGGCCCATTTGATTCCAATGTGGCAATGTAAATCGTAATTTTTGAAATTTTTTACCTCATAATCGGCGTAAGGACTACCAAATTTTCCATTTATACGGATTCGTTATTGGAGATTTCCAAAACAACACTAACTCGATTTTTTCAAGAATGTGAGTTAAGTCCCTTTTAGCTCTGGAGTACTAATATCTCATTATGAGCACGATATGCCTACACACAATTCGTTAATTTGTGGTAGTTATGTTCCATTCAAATAAATATTTTTTTTTAATAAAAATGGGCTACTTTAGAGGAAAATTTTGATGCGGCAAGAAAGAATATTACAACTTTAAAGGACATAATATTCCTGCTTCTTGAGTGAGAATAGTACATTACGACATTTTTTCATCCATACAGATTACACATTTGACGACTTATAAGTGTATTTCTCTTAATACGTGAAGCGCTACAACCCCTGTCAGCTTCGCAGTCCGACCCTCCGTAGTGCTTCGCGCCTCAGGTGCTATGTATTATAATACGTTTTATTATAATACGCGTTACTCTCATCATTTTATATTATAGGAATATATTATGATATAGTCTGTCAGTTCGCGCGTAAAAGACAAATCTATCTCCCTCTGCACGGCGGCAGCGGATAGATATGACGAGGTAATTTAGCGCTGGCGCCAGAGAAGGTGAGAGTTATTTTCATGTGCGCATTCTAAAAAAATTTCTTTTGAAGAATTTAAGCAAAACCCCTTCGTCAAAATTCCTCTGAAAATCCAATCTCGCAGACCAAACAAAAAACTCATGTAAATCCTCCAAGGAACCGAGGCGTTGCGTTATTGACTGTGAAACCGCTCAGCGCATTTACTAGCTGTGTGGCATCGGACTCCAAAAGTTGCCACATTTAAAAAACAACGTAAATTCTCCCCTCGAAAATAACTTAATTTTACGACACACATTGGCAGTCCTGGAGTCGAAGCCCTGCAGTGGCTTTCGGGAGGCATGGTACATTGAGAAAACGGTTAAGTTAAAACTGGACATGATACACAGCTGCATGTCACGATTGGAAGACGATGCTGCGTCTGTGTCCTTGTTTCCGGAGGGGAGGGGGCAGGGAAATGTGTTCCTCCAGTGTTACAGGAGAGGAGGGAGAGAGGAAATCGCGATGGATCCAAGATTCGTATCTTGGGACGTGCCAAAATTATCTAATGTGGAGGTGCTCCGCGAGACACATTTTTTGCGGTTTGGCCTCAGTAATTGAACGAATTCATCCAGCCCCTCCTTCCATCCGTTCTTTGGTTGTTATTTTTGGCTCATTGTGTTTCGCAAAGTAGTGTCAGTCGAAACAGGAGTCGCAAATTTCACAATAAGCTGAGATCTGCGAGGGTGTTAAGTTACCTACTTTTACCTTATTTTTCAGGTTCTTGTCGGCCTTAATCCCTGAAAATTTGAAAAGCCTGGAGCATGGACGTCCCTATAGCCCTGATGTCTATCTACTCTGTAGATGAATGTAGGCAGTGTAGGCTCCCGACAGAACAGAGGCCAATAAGCCAGCAAAAAAAATAAAAAATAAAAAAATAAAATAAAAACCTTACTTTTTAAACGATAAAACAATATTTCCATTGATTTTAGTCAGAGATTGATCAATTTTATTGTGAAGGGATATTATTACTGCGACCTTTGGAGATGTGGGTGTGGAGGTTGCGCGCATTGCTGTTCCGCCTTCAGTTTCAAAGATAGGCCAGAGAGCAGCCTCAATGCAGTAAGAGTTGTCTATTCGCAGATTTGAATCTTAAACCATCTGAAAATATTGCCTTGCAATTCATTACGTGAAACTAAACCAGACGGTTTTGATGATGACATGTCTGTTCTATTCAAGTCCCCATAATTTAAAGTAAATACCGAATAAAAATAATGATTCCCTTCCATGGTTTTTTCGGCGGATACGTAGGTAATGCTTTCTAGAGTGAGTATGCAGACAATGCCTATTCTTTTTTCGCTCATCCTAAAAATGACGTACCTACATTCTTAAATGAATTATTGATGCTTGAATGAATGATGAACGTATCCACGCACGTGGACTATCTACATACTATTTTTTTGGTAACTGCTTTGAGCACTTAGACCGAGTGTGGCAGAAAGAGAAACGTGAAATAGCGTTTCCGCAGTGGGATTTATAGTAAAAAGGCAATGATTACTTCGATTAAGGAGAGTTCAAGCAAAATTTGAGGCATCCTTTCTTTCGGTAAAGCTGGCAGATTAAGGTTTTAAAGACGTAGCGAATGCGTGATTTATTACTTGGCGATCTCACCGCACGTTTAAACTATGCTTTCCATCTGATTATTATACTTGTCTAACGTCGTGAGTCGGGTGGCATTTATCTTTTTCATCTCGAGACAATTGCACGCAAAATAAAGGTGTGGTGAAATGCATCGAATCAAAACACCATCAACCGTAAAATGTCAGCCGTCTCGTCGCGCCGACAGACACGGTGTAGCCAACGTTAGAGTAAAATTACCCTCACTTCCGTTGTGGCTCATGAAAAAATTCGAAAGATCATTCGTGCATTGATGACACTGGTTAGAGCTCATTATGGAAAAGTATCGACATCGGCAAAGAATCAAGGTTATTGATCCGAAGTAAAATGTTCTGGGTGTAGCAAGTTCCTCTAAAAAATGATGCAGTAAAGGTTAAATGTGAATTCACTTTCTTTATTGAAACGTTTTGTCTCCGGAAAAGCGTAACAAATAAAGTAAGAAGACCTTTGTGTCCTAAGTCAAAGGCGTTATCAACTGACAAACAATGCAAGTTTAATTTCAAATAAGGGGCCGTTTAAGTATTACGTAAACCAATTTAGGGGAGAAGGCCTCGTGAGGGGAAAGGTTCAGGCTTATGTGGGCTCTCACTATCTAAAAAAAAATTCCAATTAATAAAAATTTCATAGTAATTTTTTAAATTTTTTGCGTTATGCGATCGGAAAATTTAGGGAGGAGAATGGAGGCAGGCTTCCATAATTAAGAGGAGGGGATGAGAGGTTAGCTTACAGGGGTAGGTGAGTCAAACAGTCTGCCAAAATGGCTTGCATAAAGAAAAGAAGAAAAGAATAAAAAAGGGGGGAAAAAGAAAAAAAAGAAGAAAAAGAAAAAAGAAAAAACAAATGAAAAGAACAAAAGAAAGAAAAGAAGAAAATAAGAACAAGAAGTGAAATAAAAAGAATAAAGAAAAAAGAAAAAAAAGAAAAAAGAAAAATGGGGCGACCAAACTTTACAGCAAGAAAAAGCTACACATACCTATTATATACGCCCTTATTTCTATTGTGTTTTTTATGTATCAGACGCACATAAGCCATAACCTAAATAATTCCACCCCCTCGGCAATAAAACTACGGTTCTAACCAAACAGGCTTATAAATAAATAATGCATAGGTAGGCCGAGAGACTGATAATAAATTAAAAAATAAATCTGAATCGAGAAAACAGCGATAAACGGCCGAATGCTATTAAAATAATTGAACCGAAAAATTCCTCCAAGGATAATCGTTAGGAGGGAAAACCATCGGACAGCGGAGCCTCGTCCAAAAGTTTTAGGTCTCCTGCCAAATCGTCCTTGTACCCCCATTTTTCTAGCCTCAATACATACGAATAATTTGAGACCGAACGATTTAATTTGATAATGAATGCATTTCGAACAAATACGGAGGATAGTTACTTAAAAATTTCAGTGGCGGTTAGCCAGCGGTCTTCGAAGGAGCCTGAATTAAAATTACTCCGTAAAAGAGACGGACTAGAAGAAAACGAAGTTACAGAACAAAGGGATTCGGACCTACGTCGGAGAAAGTTATCGATCCAGCGCTTGCTTTCGAGCTATTTTACAGCTCATTTTGGCATAAATACCTCTATTTGCACTAGTATTAAAGGAGGGTCACATTTTTTTAAAACATCTGATTCAATACGATCGATTAGGTATCAATTATATCATTTGACCGTTGTGCATTAAGAGCCCCAGTGAAATTGAAACTTTTGCTCGATTACTCTGCTGACATACATTTTATGTAGCACTGGAAAAAAAAACACATTGGATCTAGAGTCCGGACTCTTAAAAACATCGAAAAGAAAAAATACTCTTAATTCAATCGGATTTTAGCTTAAATAAAAAACCAAGTCTCTTATTTGAGCGGATTTCCTTTTCATTTAGGCAAAAATCTGATTGAATCCAGAGTATTTTTTCTTGTCAATGTTTTCAAGAGTCTGGACTCTAGATCCAATGTGTTTCTTTTTCCAGTGAGGTGCTCTTCAGTGGATTCCACTCCGCTCCCTCGCACGCAGAACTGCAAAAAAAACTAAAATTATCAGCTTGCGTATTTGGTATTATAGAATGCGGCAAAGTCGCTTACTCTTTTTCGCCAAAATTGTAAGTTAGGCGGTTTTGTTCGTTAGCCCTCGATATTGTACAACGAGTGTTGCAACGCTTTTATGAGGGTCTAACCTTTTCAAAAAATATGCCACACATTCTCACTCGAGACTAAAACAAGTTAAACTATAATGATTTCGATGGAACTGAAGCCCGTAAATCAACAGCCTACTATGCTGAATCTTCCTTCTCTACTTTTAATTTCGGTGTGTATTATAACTCTGAATCAGTGCATTGCTGCTTGGCTGTGACTCAAAGTAAACATTTTGATAGGAGAACCTTCGGTATAGGAATTTTTATCAGGCATGAGATCGACTTGGCAAACATGAGCGCTCGGTGAACCATTTTTATGGCGCCTCTTGGAGGCATTTTATATCCTGGCGGAAAAGGCTTAACGTTCCTTCAGAAGTAAAATGGAGCATATTTTTCGGATGAAGCATTGATGGATGATTGCAGCTTCACAGTCGTCAAATCTCATTTGCCCTATTTCAAACGGAATGGTACTGTTGAATACTAAAATTGCTCCGACGATTCTTCTCCACAGAAAGTATTATTGAAAAAAAGGGGGAGGGAATGAAAACTCTCTATCTACGTTTAGTTGTAGAACAAAATTACTCTAATTCCTTGAGCCATTCAGAAGGAAGAGAAAAGTAATATATTTTTGAAAAAATATTTTTCCGTATTTATGAAAGACTCCACTTGTGATGCTGACTTATTCGTGTAATACGCTCCCGCAGTGAAGGCACGAGATAGACAATTTTGTGAGTACTGCAATCAATAGAATTTTCAAATTATTTTTTGACTCACTTCAGCAGGGCCGGATTAAGAGGGTGGCCAATCTAAGGGGCGGCAAAAATTTGCATTTTTTTAAGGGTAGGTTTAAAAAAAATCGAATTTATAAAAACAAAATTACAAACGAGAAAAGGCGACAAAATCTCTCATTTCCTGAGAGTATGGTAATTTCTAATTTTGTCGTCTCTTAGTGATACAAGAGACAGCACCCTTAATAAGTCGAGTTACGAGAGAAACCAAACACGCAATTTGGCATAAAACGGCGCGACTTAGAGAGAAATGATAACGAGGACTTGAGATGAAAAGGAGAAGCCCTCGGTGCGGCGATCGGCATGTAACACATATTAGCGCCTACAAGACTGCACTAATATTTCACGAATTGCATCAAACACAGTGCGGTCATTGCGGTCAGCGTGAAACGGATAGCGCCTACAAGAATGTAAGAATACTTCACGCATTGCGCCAAACACAGTGCGGTCAGCGTGAAACGCACAGCGCCTACAAGACTGCGTGAATACTTCACGCATTGCATCCAACACGGTGTGGTCTGCGCGGCGCGCGCAGTGGCGGAAGTTAAAATCATTTAACCACATTTATGTTTGTTCTTTCATAATTTTTTCGTTCATTTCTTATGAATGGAAGGTCTTGTCCACACAGAGATAGGTTTACGGAACTTAACTTTCGCGCAAAGTTTCGTGAGCTTTTGCTAGTAGTGTTGGCAGGGCTTTCCAAAAAAATGTGTTCAACGCGAGTAAATGCGTCTTATGCACCCCTCCCCCGCTGGCACGTTCATTTGATGGTTTTTATCGAGTTTCAAAACGAATGAGAAGGAGGCGGAAAAATATAGGCGGCCCATGGGCGGCAAGTAGGTGAATCCGGCCCTGCACTTCAGAGAGAGCATACTTATTTAATACCTACTAATTTTTTAGATTAACAGACGTTTCATAACTAATTTTATGCATGTGTTCCTGTTTTACGAACAAACTTAAACTTAGATCTAATTAAAGTACGTCGATTTCGTAGGAAACAATCGTATCATTCACTCCAAATGCAGAAAAAACAGAACGCCGCTGAAACTACCAGATCATGTGCAATATTATTCCCTGAAGTTTTCACAGAGCTTCACGAGGGAGTTGATCCTGCGCTTACAATAATTAGAACCCTGCTTCCTCAGTCCTTAACTCCTTACTCAAAAACCCGTCCCAAGCAACCGTCAAACTCGAATTTCCTGATCGGGAATCGAACCAAAGAGTTTGAAACCAGCGCTACGACTATTACAATACAGGAGACCGAGTATGGACGAATTAAAGGGGAAATAATCCGAAACCACGCTCATCCTGATTTCTAAACCTACTCACTCGACACCATGATGTTTGATCCATCTCCATTTCCACGCGCGGTTATGCGAAAAAGAATGAAACTGAGAGAAAAAAATCATTGGTTTACTGGAGCAGATGATGTGCATTTTTCTGGATCCGGTCCAGGCTGTTTCTGCTGTCCTTCCAAAATAGACGAACAGTTTCAGCGAATGACTCAAGTGGTGCCTACGCTTTGGGATGACTTGTCAAGAATCTTCACGTGCTTTTAGGAAACAATTAATTGCGACATTGTTAAGCAGCTCTTACTCCGCAGTCTACATAATATTCATCGACTATGGTGCCGTGCTGAGGAAAAACGCCGCGCCGCACGATGGATCCAGTCGATAGGAGAGGTCGGACAAAATTTGGAAACTTTAAACGCTTATAACTCCATTTATACAAATCTTTGAAGTTCTAAAAGTGGTTCAATTGGTTTCCTCGTGAAATTTTCTTCTAGTAGCGCCCCTAGAACTTTAAAATGTGACGAAATAAACGACACAATTCCCAATTTTCGTCTAAAATTTCATGTCCGACCTCTCTAATTGACTCGATCCACTGAGCGCCGTATGAACATTCGAATGTTGCCGAATTTACTCTTAGAAAGATCATATTTTCGAGGATCGTCACGATTATTCTTTTTTTAAATTTCCAGAAAATTTAGATTAATTAACTAACGAAATTCTCTGAAAAATCAGCAGAAAAGTACCTAAATAATTTCCTCGAAAATTCATGACTGTCAAAAAAAGTTGGCAATGTCTGAAGGCTCATACAGCGTTTTTCCTTAGCACGACAGTATGTGTGCGTACCTTATTTTAAGTTTTACTGTTAGTCTAGTAAGAGTCGGACAGGTGCTCGGCAGTGGCGTTGCGTGAATTGCGATACATCGCTCGTTATGTCATTTAAAACTATGGAAAAGGATCGATAAACACTAAACAGGGTATTCGCAGCGAACACCTTAATAATCGATTCTTTACCATATTTTTAAATGACATAACAATCAATACATCGCAATTCACGCCACGCCACTGGTGCTCGGGTGCATAATATAGTTGACTCACGCCAGTGATAAAGGTAAGAGGAGGGTGGTAAATTTAGGGGTATGAACCATCCCCCTCGTGGCTGGAATATTTTCTCAAAAATACGTAATTTTGTGACTTTCAGGAACTTTAACCTCAGAACCCTCATTCCCACACCTTTTAAATATTTCTGGTTTCGCCACTTTCTCGCGCATGTGCGAATTCGAAAATTCTTGCGTTCACGCATGGATTACGTATGATGGAACAAACCCTTAGAGGAATGTGCATGCATAATTTCATAGTGTAATATGTCATGTTCCACGTACGTAGACTTTCTGAAAACGAATTGGACGTATTTCTGCCGAACGGAACTATGTGCATTGTGACATGCATGAGTCCTATAATGCATATCGACGGTGAAACTACCAAACCACGTATCTCGGTTTGCGACGTCGCAGACTTCCTGTCATACTTTATTTTTTAAATGAAAAACTACTTAACATCCAGTCTTGAAAATTTCTTTGATTTTTCCTCTTTGTGCGGAGAAAATTCCGTGAAAATTTCAAGGAATGATATTGATTTGGTCTACTTCAAAAAAATAAAATGTGAGCGCAGATTTTAAAACACCGCAAACGAGATACGTGGTTTGGTAGTTTCATCGTCGATATATTCTTATGGGTATCAACTTAGGGCTCATGTCTTAATGCACGCAGTTCCGCTTGATAGAAATACGTCCAATTATCATATGTATGTCCTTGTTTTCTAAATATTATTCAAAGGTTCACCTTCAAATTGCATTTAAGCACTGTTTGTCAATATGTCAAGGAGCATCGAAAGGACTTTTAATTCACTAGGACGAGAGTTTTGCATTATAGGGGCATGAAAAAGGAAATGACGATCATTTAAAAATCATCTCGTCAGACGAGTTTAAATGATTTGCTTTTTATAGATGAGAGTGATTTGTCAAACAAGCTTGCTGCATATTCGACAAATGAACTTGACGCGATGTTCGTCAATTATCACCAGGGGCTGCTTAGTGAAAATCGTCCCTTCTCTGAATCGGACGGACTTCAGGATATTTTGACTTTACATTTTTAAGAATTTTGACAAAGTTTGCGGGGCAGGGCGAGTTTGAGGTTAGAGGTGGTGGTGGAGATGGCGGCGGCAGGCGGCAACTATAAGTGCATCAAGCAAGGGCCAAGGGGCCTAAAAATAGAGGCCACAGCCACACACTCAGGAGAAGACAACCGAATCCAGCTCTGGACTGAGTCTCCCCGCATTCAGATTAGGGAACTCATTGCCATACAGAAATTTTAGAGCATCATCACACTCCATTCGGCCAAGCTAAAACTCACTCACACGAAAAACATGTTTACTAGATACAACCCGTCTTTGATCTGAGCCTTTGAGACAAGTTGAATGCGTTTCCTCGGTTAACTTTCCATCATTTGGACGTATTTCTGCCAAACGGAACTATGTGAATTAAGAAATGAGCCCTGAGACCCATAAAAATATATGCATAACAGGGCTCACGTCATAATGCACATACTTCCGTTTGGCAGAAATACGTCCATTTGACTGTGACGATTGAGATATTGAGCAACCAGGTTGGTTGAAAATCTGTGCAGTTTTGGCCAAATTTTGGATTAAGCTTTCATTTGCGGTCAACACTGGATCAAAATTTGATGTTGACCGTGAAAGCATCAGCAACGAGACGAATGATGCTTAAGAAGCGATGGAAAATGAATTAATATCATGCGGATCCGGACACAGGCAACATTGCTTCTATGCTGCCGATTGAGCAGTAGTTTAGTCACGCTACTTAAGAAATGTCAGGAGAGCTAGATTATGGGTTAACGGTAACAGCCATATATTACCGTTCTCATATTGAGATGAGGTGAACAGAGGTTATAGAGAAATAGTTCAAACATAAAATGCCAAATACCTGTAGATTTTGACTTTAACACAAATCGCTTATAAGATGGACTGCATTTTGCAATTTGGAACTATAAATTCTGGCTCTTCTGGAAAAACACTTATGTGCATAGGGAAAATAATGACGCATACGTTGTTTTCAAACCGAGATAAAATTTATAATTCCAAATTGCAAAATGCAGTCCAGATGAGCTAGGTGCACTTTTGTAAAAATACAGATAAATAACAAACCCTACAATTGTGGCTCAAATGTGCACTGTGAGTAATACAGTGCAGTAATGAGGGCAGGATAGTGTAGAGATACATCTACATAAAACGTTACTTTTTTCATACGTCCGTTACCCGCTTCAACATTTTTTTTCTTAAAAAAACTCGCTGAGTTAAATAGTTTGTTTTTGCTGCCGCTCTCATACGCGCCTTTGCTTTCTGAACACCCCCTTAGGTCTTGTTTTGCAGAAAGCTTCTAAAAAAAAATAATGTGAAATTCATCGAAAAAATTGCCGCTGCTTGCAAAATTAAGGCTGCAGACAAACTCACATCTCAGAACCTCTTTAATACAAAAAAAGAAACATGCTAAATTAGAAAGATCATATTCGAGATTAAATATGATTAAGACTCAGGAGATATTTAAAGATATCAGTTAGCCCAATGATGTGTGGAAACAGACACAATTTGTCTTTGAAGTTGGGTGTTCCGAAGCGCCACATTGCAGAAGTGACATGTAGAAGAACCCTGGGTCTCATTAGCTGGACTAAATTTTGCAATTATAAACTACTGTTTCTGGCTTACTGTACAAACAACGCAATTGCTATTAGCTTCCCTATGAGGTTAGGCTATTCTTTTGGAAAAGCTGGAAATGGTTGTTTCTTATCGCAGCATGTAGTCGAATTGACATTCTCACTTATTAAGTTAATTTTTTAGATAATTTATAACTATTTTAAAAATTCGTTTATTTTCTTTGAAAAAACATTTCCTCCTCCTCCCTTTGTCTCAAGTGACCCAATTAGAGGAAGATTTATGGGCCAGAAAGTCTCGGAAAATTGGGAACCTCCGTTTAGTTGGCAATAGCGTCGATGTGGGGAGACCAAGCATGGGTCTATGTTTACATCGCGGCTCTTCCTGCGACCGCGGTTATTCAACTCCCACCCTCCCCCTCCCCCTTCCGTCTCGTGCTCCAGGGACCTCCCCCTCCCCCACTCCACCCTAACCCTGACCCCCGACCCCCCTTTCGCCGTCGAAATCTATGAATCGGTGCAGCTACACATCCGGAAACTGAGATTTGATTTAAAGTCGACTGCACTGCTAGGCGAGCCGCGTCGGCACGTAGTAAACAAAAGTGCACCAGTTGGCTGTCGCTCAATTTGTTTCGGGCTTCGATTTCGGGGCTTTCAGACAGCGTGCTTTGCGATACATAGATTGATTTGTCATTTAAACCTATGGAAAAGAATCGATAAACAGTGTGTTCGCAACGAGCACCTTGATAATCGATTCTTTACCGTGGCTTCAAATGGGGGAATATCGATAGTCAATTATTCAAGCCTCGGTACTGCTTTCAAAGCGGACCGCTTTCGCTCGTGGGGTTCCTGAAATAACTCATCCTTTCGCGGGCTCGGCTAATTCCTCGTTCCTTTGAAGTAAGGGCGTATCTTGATTGCCACGTGAGCCCTGTTCTCCGTATAACTTTACACTTTCCGGGGTTCATGTGGAAATTGACATATGCCCTTACGCCAGAGAGTCGACGAATTGTGATTTGGAGTTAGCTGACAAAAATTACGCGGGGGAAGCAAAAGAAAAGAGGACTTTGGAACTTGGATTGGATTCAACCGAGAAGAAAGAAAACGTATCTGTGCAGGCAATTGGACAATGTTCACGGAAACGATTCTATTTAAATTTCAGCGTAAACCCTAGATTATACGAAGTCGTTATAGCCAGGACAAATTCGAAGACATGTACAAATTCAAACGAACTGATTTCGCTTGGCTCTTTGCGATTTGAGCTTGCTTTAGACAAACGATCCTACCTCTAACGTTCTCTGATCTGATGAGATACGGTTGCCTTTTATGATTGGATAGAAGTATGTGCGGGGAGGTAATTTGGCATCGAAGAGAGGTAATTTTCATAACATATATATTTTCGGCTCATGTAGATCAAATGGGTCGTTGAAATTGTGATTTGGATTGCGGTAATGATGTGCGGTTCATTTTGTGAACGTTTCATTTCCGTTACCTAACGATATCAATTTATACTTGAAATTTAACAACTATCACTGCATGTATTGATGTTCAAGCTTCAATCGAATTGAATCATAAATTTCTGAAATTAAGACGTCAGGGGGCAATACCAACTCTGATAGTATCGCTCATGTACACATTTTAAGGAAATATAGCGCGTGCAGTAAAGGCAACACACAGAAAGCGACGTTGTGGCAATGAAAGCGCCTAGATGCAACTATTCAAACTTGACGGATGTGCGGATTGCATATGCAAAATATTTTAGGCGCCCTAGTGATCGTGAATCTCACTAGGATGTGCGTTAATGTCATTTGGCGTGCTTGTTTCTTCCTCTTTCTTCCTTAGCGATGTAATTGAATATATATAGAGGCTGGCTACAAAGGAGAAAATAGGACATGTATGGAAATTATCATCATCGGTTTAAAAAAAAAATTTAATAATTGGAGCCTTTAAAACGCGCGTCACGTCACGTCGGACCAAAAATGAAAGTTGTAACATTACACGATATGATAGTTGGCCCAACTGTTTTTGTAGTTATATTTATTTTTTGTAGTAGGAGAAATAAACCATATGCAATAAAACTATCAAGGAATATTCAAAGTAACGTAATATCAAGTAATGTTAAAAAAAATTAATGAGGCTACACCGTCACCTTCCGGCCGAAGTATCACAAGCGCCATGCGACGTTTCAAAATTTCCGCCGCCATTTTATTTTTTTTACAAAGAAATTGTTAGTTGAATCTGTTTGAAAATGTCACTGAATTTTATCGGCAGCACAAAGAAAATTCGGTGAACTTTTCGGACAGCTTAGTTGAACAATTTCGCTGTAAAAAATAAGATGACGGCGGCATTTTTGAAACGTCGCATGGCGCTTGTGCTACTTTGGCCGGGTGATGATGATATCTGAACTTTTTAAAGCCCCTCAAGTAGAAAATTTATAAGTTCATTAAACATGCCACACTGGGAAAAAAACACATTGGATCCAGAGTCCAGACTCTTGAAAACATTGACAAGAAAACACCAGAAATAATACTCTTTAAGTATTCCATCGGATTTTTGTTTGAATCAAAACGAAATCCGCTTAAATTAAGAGGCTTGGTTGTTGATTTAAGCTTGATTCTGATTAAATCAAAGAGTACTATTTCTTGTCGACGTTATTAAGAGTCCGGACTCTAGATCCAATGTGGGTTTTTTTCCAGTGCAGTCGTCTATACTTTATTGAATGTAACTTTTTAGCAATAATACTTTGCGCGGGGGCTTTCAAACTTCCAATGAGGAGATCAAGGGTCCATTTAATCCCTGACTTTCTGTCAGAGAAACCAGGCGCTTGCTTCGGATGAAATTAGACGAAATGAACTTTGTTAGGTAATCCAATCAACGTTAATTAAGATACAAGGCACTGAAGTCAAAAGACTCGTCTGAACAAGTAAAACTCAAACCGGATCTGATTCATTGAGAATTGCGGGCATCCATGAATCCACCTTGCTCTGCGCTACTACTACGCCGGAAGCCCCAATGAATGCTTGGGGAAAATCAAAGAAACCATGAATGAACGGAAACGTTGCCAGAATTGGACTATGCATTAGAGTGCGTGGGCTAATCAGCACACGTGTCCACCGAGATGGAATCGGCAGTTGATTCACAAACATGAGAAAATTTGCCATCGATTTCCTAGATCCTGCACATCGTAATGACTTGGTGTTGATGATTGAACTAAGATTCCTATGCCCTCTCACAGTCATACATTTCCATCGATCGAACATGGTTAAGAGTGAGAAAGTTATCTGTTATGGAAACTTTCAAAAAGATTGCAGAAAGGTAAGAACGGCAATACGTGGGGTAGCTCCTCCTTTACAATCTCAACTTTGACAGCTTTTTTGAGCTTTGGAGTTCATTTCAGAGAAAACCAATGACACCATCATGTTCTCCATGCAATTTTACTTATAATTCAGTACGTGAATCACAATTCCCCAATCGACAGTGAAGCTTTCAAACCACGTATCTCGGTTTGCGGCGTTGTAGACTTCCTGTCGTAATTTATTTTTTAAATGGAAAACTACTTAACTTCAATCCTTTAAAACTTCCGTGTTTTCCCTCTTTATTCAAAGAAAACTCTGTAAAAATGTCAAGAAATGATATTGATTTGTGCTCTTTCAAAAAAATAAAATGGGAGCAAGGATTCTTAAACACCACAAAAGAGATACGCGGTTTGGGAGTTTCACACTGAAAAAAAATTCTCGGCGTTTTTACTAAGGTCCGTTGGTACCTTTACCATCTTACTTTTTTTACCAATTACTGGTAACTTTACCAAGACAGACCAGTTAGGTTACCTAAAAACCGGTATTTTTACGTTTTTTTCAGGTAAGAATACCACTTTTATTGGTAATCAATTCCCGGTAACTTTGCCATTTTATCTCGGTAATTCTACCACAGCCGATAAAAAATAATGGCGTTTTTACCGGGGTCCAGTAAAATTACCGAGAAAGTCAATAATTTTACCGAGACCTCTCGGTAAAATTACCAATTCCATAAATGATAATTTTACCAAGAAAAAACTGGGCTCAAATAGAACCCTGAATTCTTGGTAATTTTACCCTTTTCTTGGTAAATGCACCGATATTTTTTTTTCAGTGCATTGTCGATATGCAAGAGCTACATGACGGTTCTCGGGTCCAAAGTGCTTTTTCAATGGTTCAGTTGGTGGCAATATCGGACGTTGATTCGATTAACGGCGCCGTCATGTCATCGAGGTCTTGGCAATCAGCTGCTAAGCGCCACTGCGTGACGCGCCACGCGTCGCGACGCCGGAGACCCACGCACCGCGCGCCGCGATGCGCCATGCCGGAGGCTGCGGCTGGACCCCAACTTTCGTTGAACTTGCACCAATCGAGGATAACTGTGAAGCACTGACCCTGCCCCCTCAATGCCAGGCCGCGCTACTCACGCCGGGAATGCCCCGTGACGAATCCATTCATACATTCGAAACTATGTCCATTCTGTCGTCAGAAGCGGAAATTGCCGGGAGAAAGGTACTATCGAAACGGCTACAGTTATACAAAGGAGCGAAATCTGTTTCGAGCTCTGGACAACGTCTGATTGATCTTACCTCCAATTCAGTCTTTTTTAAAGATTTTCTTTGTTCGCAAATTTTCGCATCTGAGATTGCGTTACACACGCGTATCATGAGATTTAAATTAAAAGTAATTAACAACATGGATTTAACCTATGATTTACACAAGATTAGTTATCCAAACCTTTTCCAGAAGTTTTTTTTCTACTAGGCGCTTCAAAATACGGTAATACAATGTAGTAGAAGACTATTTTAATTTTTTTTTTCAAATACCTAAATGAAAATGAAATTGATTTTCAACGGATTTATTAATTTCATTATCAATCCAAGAGTAGATATTGTAATATAAGATTGAATACAATTAAATTCAATTGAATGTGGCATTTTAATTTGTTGAAACAAGAGTTTTAGAATTAGATACGCACATCTGTAATTTTCCTCGGAGGTTTATTTCAATTCAATCAAGAGAGAAATCAAGCACGCAATTTAGCCTGGAACGGCGTTCTCCAGGCCTCTCTGCTCGGCGCAGAGAGCAATGATGACTAGGACTTGAGATGAAAAGGAGAAGCCATCGGCGCGGCGATCGGCATGTAACACATATCAGCGCCTACAAGACTGCACGAATACTTCACGCATTGCATCAAACACAGTGCGGTCATTGCGGTCAGCATGAAACGGATAGCGCCTACGAGAATGCATGAATACTTCACGCATTGCGCCAAACACAATGCGGTCAGCGTGAAACGGATGGCGCCTACAAGACTGCATGAATACTTCACGCATTCCGCCAAACACGGTGCGGTCTGCGCGGCGCGCGACGGCGAAAGTTAAAATCATTAAACGACATTCATGTTTGTTCTCTCATAATTTTTTTGTTCATTTCTGAATGGAAGGCCTTGTCTGCACAAAGATAGGTTTACAAAACTTAACTTTTGCTAGTAGTGTTGACAGGGCATCCGAAAAATGTGTTCAACACGAGTAAACGCGTCTTATGCACCCCTCCCCCGCTGGCACGTTCACTTGATGGTTTTTATTGATGTTTCAATACGAATGAGAAGGGGGCGGCAAAATACAGGCGGCCCATGGGCGGCAAGTAGGTAAATCCGGCCCTGCAGGGCTGTCACTTTAATTGGGGACTCCACAACTGAAAACACGGCAACCCTGCAACCCTGCTAATGTATTTGCTCCCTATCTTTGCATGGAGAGTTTGTCTTGATGTAGAGGTGGATTCTCAGGGTAGGGTGGGATATCCCCTTCATTTTGGCCTCAACTTGAGAGCTTTTTTTGACCTTGGAAGTTGATTTCAGAGAAAACCAAAGGCACCATCGTGTCTCTCGCGAACTTTTGCGTAAGAATCGACAGTCAAATCGCAAATTCCTCAATCATGCAACATCTCCATTGGACGTATTTCTGCCAAACGGAACTATGTGCATTAAGACATGAGCCCTGAGACCCATAAGAATACATGCATTACATGGCTCACGTCATAATACACGTAGTTTCGTTAGGCAAAGATACATCCAATTCATTCCGAGCGGCACGTGCCGCGTGTGCACTCGTAAGATCTATTTCAAGCAGATACGCGGTTTTAAAACTTTTCCATGTAAATACATTATTCTTCTTCTTTATGCCGCAACACATTCGTTCATCGACCCCATGTACACTGTCCTCTCTCGACGCGTAGAGGGTTTCGCAACTTGTCTGTCGTCTCTCCCGAATTAAAATCCTTTCATTGGGAGGACGCATTATTTTTATTGCAGTTTATTTTCGTAATTCGGGTCCCTTGGCGATTACGTCGCACAATGCAGCGAGTTAATGGGAGAAGTCGGACAAAATTTTGAAAATTTAAAAGCTCAAAACTCTATCATCACAAAACGTAGAGGCCTTGAAAGCGGTACCATTGGGTTTCTCATCAAATTTACTTGAGGAAGCACCCCTTGAACTTTAAAATCTCACGAAATAAATAACTAAAATTGTAGTTTTAGTCAAAAAATTCATGTTCGACCTCCCCCATTAACTCAATCCACCGTGCGTCGGCTAATTCATGATCTAAGCCGGATCGTCTTCTTGGGGGATAGAATCATTTAACAGCGTAAGGCTCACATTGAAGATGATGAGTCTTGTTAACTTTATTGCCATCGTCGTCATGGTGACGAATACGAATTAAAGAGGTTGACGGGATGTAGAGACGTTTTAGCTTATGATGACGAAGATTATGAAGTCCACACGATGATACGGCAAACGTTTGATGTTTACGAGTTGGAAATTCACTTAAGAATTGAAAGCACCACTCGACACTCAGGTAAACCGGGCTACATTTGGATCGCATTTGCCAGGAGGGCGCCAACACGATAACACTGTCATGCTAAGGAAGAACGCCGTATGAACATTCGAGAGTTGCCAATGTCTCCGGATAAAACACGTATTTATGCGGAAAGTTGTGAAAATTTACCATTGAAATTTTCAGATATTTTAGATTTAACTGCGAAAAAAGTGTCTGAAAAATTGGAAATAATAATCACAGATTTAACACAGTAAATTTGTATTTTAACGAATGGAATTTGGCAACGTCTGAAAGTTCGTACGGCGTTTTTTCCTAGCACGGCAGAACATTGTTGTAAAAGTTGTACCTTTAATAAGCAGTAGTTTCTGTTTTTCTGCCAAAAATTGTTCAATTTTAACGGAGAACGATCTTATAAATTGTATTACTATACATGTATTTAGTATTTTTGGGATTCAAACATACTTCTTTTCAGCTTGATAGCACAATACCAGCTAGCACACTGGTGAGTACATGTTGTGGAATCAAAGACCTTAGTTGGGTTGGACTCGTATAGGCAACTAAACTAACTGCCTGTCAACGCAGAGAGTATCACCCGGATTTGAAGGCGCTCTAAACCGAGGACGTGCTTCAGAAGTTTTTTCCAATGAAACCTTTACCAAGCCGATGCGTTTTTTTGCAATTTGACACAATAATGCGCATGCCGCTTGCAAATTGCTGGCGATTGCTATTTGCCTGCGACATATCGATGGCGGAAGTGCAAAACTACGTAGGTATCTCCACTCCACTGTGGTGTTTAAAAATCTTCGCGCTTAGTTTGTTGTTTCGTTGAGGAACTGGTCACCTTAATAGCTTGAAATTTATACTGAATATTCTAGTATGACAGACACAAAAAATCAAGGGAATTTTCGAGACATTAACTTGAGTTGTGTTTTCGTATTATTTTTAGGTAATGTAGGAAGTGAAACACATACCAGAACAAATTTTGTGTTGATTTTAGTATAGTTTGCGATGGATTTATGACAGTCTACAACATTGCAAACGGAGATACACTGAAAAAAAGATGGGTAGAATTTACCATTCCTTCACACTGTATTTCACACAGCGTCAATTCAGAGTCAATTCTGCCAGAAAAATGGTAAACGTTACTATATACTGGACAGATGACCACTCCTTTGGCAGAATCGACTTTGAATTCACGTGAAGGAATGGTAAATTCTACCCATCTTTTTTTTCAATGCACGTGGTGTCGCACTTTGGTCATCGATGCACACGACATTACTCCCGTCTTTTGATGTGGGATGATAAGGACCAAGATGAATGATGTTCAGGCCAGTCACAATAGGTAGCATTCTCGATTCTGTAACTCACTGATGAGCCGTAGGCGCGAGCTGTATGCAAATCAGTAATCAGTAATCACTGACTGCGGCTCCTGCCGGTCAATTTTGACCTGCCGAGGGCGAGGTCAAGGGGGCGGGTCACGGCGGGGCCCCCGTCTCCGGCGTGTTCCGGTGGGCCTCCCAGGGCTTAGGCGGTTCCACCCCCGCCTGCGCCTTCCAGACAGGAAGTCAGGGACTAGATTTCGGGTCCGGGAGACGGGGACGGCGGCACGAGCCGCTCACCGAAATGCCGCGCCGCACGGTGGATCGAGTCAATCAGAGAGGTCGGACATAAAATTTTTGACTAAAACTGCAAATTTTGATGTTTATTTCGTCAGATTTTCGATTTTGAGAGGTGTTTCGGAAAGCAAATTCCACGAGAAAACTTATGGAGCAACTTTCAGAACCTCAAGATTGTGTAAAAACGAAGTTATGAGCTTTAAAAGTTTCCAAATTTTGTCTGACCTTTCTCACTGACTCGGTCCACTGTGCGCCGCCGGCAACGAGACGACATCCAGATTAGAACGGCACACAAATCTCAGTCTCCTAACGTCTTCCCCTGACAATGAGCATACGGTTGCATCTCTGCCGGATTGTGGAAAACCGCTCGGCTTAACGATGCTGTAGAGGGAGCGCGCAAGGATAGAAAGAGGTATTGCGAAAAAAAAAGAAGAAAAAAACCTAAGAAATCTCACCCAAATGGAGCATTTGCATGCAAAATTTTTATTGCCTCATCTGAAAGTGCTTAAAGAGCTAATTTTACAGTATTTTTAATAATTTTTTTCTGATATGGGAAATAGTATGAAAATAGATTTCAAAGTGAGAAAATGCACCGCCTAGTAACATCATCTGGCGGCATTTTCCAATTAAACACACGTATTTTTGCAGATTAGATGATTTTGTCATATCTTCTCAAATAATTGTTCAATTCATGAACCAAGGGCATTCTCCTGTTCAGCTCACTCAGTAGTTTCCACTTAAATACGAAATTCATCAAATTTCAGACACTTGCAAATGCTCCATTGGAACTTCATTCCTTCGTATCTGTTGCTGGGGCCGAATTTTGTCGACTTTTTCACACGGAGTGCAACATCCATCGATGAGTTCAAACCGCACCACCGGCCAATCAGAAGCGCCAAGCCGGACTTTAGTGCAGTCGAGACCCGTTCTAAGTATATTTAAGTACGGTGGAAGGACCGACGAAATTTGGCCCCAGGCAAATTGATAATCAAATCTGAAATTTTGTCAAGTAAGTACCCAGGAAGATAATTACTTGGATTAAAATTTTGATTCTTTCGCTATATTTAGAATGAAAATTATTTATTTGCGTTGAGAAAATGTACTGTAAAAATGTGCATCATGCAACAGCATCTGTAAGGATCTCTAGCCTTGAACGAAGATTCATCTCAAAATTTACAGACTCTCATAAACACAGCATTTTTCAAATATTTACTGTTAAAACACATGATCATTTAGAGAGGAAATCTTGTAGATTTTATGAACTTTTACTCTAAGCACGTTGGAAACTTGAGAGCTCTTCGTGCAAAGCATACTTAATTTCAAAAATATACAAAATTTGATATCTGCAAAGGTATTCGATGTAATTCCTGATTAGATTAATTGCCTGCGACATATCGATATCAAATCACTACATACATCACATATATACTATATGTATCCTGAAATTATATTAGACATTAATCGAATTCTCAGGGACCAGGGCCGAATTAACCTTCTCACAGTCTCAATTAATACTATGAAAGAAATTAAAATTAGGGGAGTACCCAAAGGAACTAAATGAGAAAAACACTAGTAGTTTATAAAAAATATTGATTTTGTAATTCAATGAAATCTTTACCAGGTTTAAAATATCAGTAAAAATGTTGTTATTTCTAATTTCCAAGATTAGTATTTTATCTTAAATTATTTACTGATTGAAGTTATTGACTTTCCTAGTTGTTTTTATAATGTTTAATCCAGTGATTTTAATTTTATTTTTTATTTTATGTCTTATTTTTTCGAGAATTTTTCTTGTATTTATTGTTAATTCTTATTTTTATAGATTTTTATTATTTATGTTATTTATAAGAGGAACTGTGATTCTTTTGGCTTACATGAGTGGTGTAATTATTATTTCTTTCTTTACTTAAAATGTTTAGAACAGCTTCTATAACTCTCTCTCTCCTGCTCTCACACTACCTCTCTTTTCGTTCTCTTTCTTTATTCGCCTCATTTTTTTATGTTTTCATGTTATCCCTTCCTATTTTTCTATCTCTTTTCCTAGGTCCTTTTTTCTCTTTTTTCTTGCTATCTCTTTTTCATTATTTACTCTGTACCATCTCTTAATTGAGGGATACACGAAAACAACATGTTTATTGACCTCATTCCTTACAATTTTAAAATATTCAAGTTTAAGCCATCATGAAAAATCGCATGACCCGTGTATGCAATCTGCTCGCAATGAGCATCAAAAGTTCAAAATTCCACATAATTCAGATCATGATTTCTCTTTGTTTTTATTGAAAAACTTGCCATAAACACAAAATTGATCCATGTAGAGTGTAGTGGATCTGCGAGAATAAATTTAGCTTTCGTGCCTGGAGAATGCTAAAATGTCTCAAGAATGTCAACAATTTCAGGAAATTTTACATCTCTGTTTGCGCGCAGGAGGGGAGATCATGCTTTTTTCGCTCTTTGCGGTCATGCTAAACCTCCAGCAATTTGAATTACTTTGTTCAGCCCTCTCGATAATTTCAAGCGTGAAATTGAGTCTGAAGGGCTAGCATGCTTGCCTCTCAGCAAACTGGCATGCTAAAGCTGTTGTGACGTTTAACAATAAAGCCAAGAGGAAATCACTGAGAAATAGTGCCTTGGCACCTACTGTTTATCGATCATTTTCTGTGATCGAAAGAAGCGTAAAAATGGTTTCAGTTAAAACAAAAAAACGCATGCCCAAGAGAAAAGAAAACTATTCGTGGTAGCAAAGCAAGCAGCGGTGAAGCGAGGTTAATTGACTATCGATATTTCCCCGTTTGAAGCCATGGTAAGGAATCGATTATTAAGTGTACGTTGCGAACTCCCTGTTTATCGTTCCTTTTCCATAAAAAATGGCAGATCAATCGATATCTCGCAGAGCACGCAACGCCGCCGAGAGCAAAGGTTTCTCTCGACAAAATTTTAAAATTCGAAAATTTTAAATGTTTCTCCAAGTTAATTACCTGACTTAGAATCGTAATATTCTCATATGGTAGAAAAGCCTAAAGTCAAAATGTGCAATTTAAATATCGCTCTGTTATAAATGGCTGCGATATTCTAAGATATGTGCGTTGAAATAGAGCATTTTGAAAATTTCGCTTTTAAAACATTTACCTAACGATGAAGTTGGACGAATTTCTGCCAAACAGAACTATGTGCACTATGATATGAGCCCTGAGACCTATAAGAATATATGAATGATAGGGCTCACGTCATAGTGCACATAGTTCCGTTTGGCAGAAATACTTCCAGTTGTAGAAAGAACTTAGCAGTAATTGAATCAGTGAGTTCGAAAACACACCAACTCGGGTTTTTTTTCGATTTTCACTTTTTTACGGTTCAGTAGGTAACACTTATTGATAGAAGTATCTGCACGCAGAAGGAAATTTCGAAATTGCAATCGGAAGTGCTCGAAACAGCGACGGGAAAAGGGAAAAATCGAAGTATTTCATTGGAAATACCAATTTTTGGCCATTTCAAGGGAAACGGGTGACAATCCGATTTTGCGGTTTTCTTTTTTCGGTTCAGTTTACCTTGTACCAACAAGTTATATAAATATTCAAGCGTTATTCAGGTCGAAAAATATAAATTTTTCAGGGCAGACTATGAAAAATCAGTATCTGAAAGTCAATGAGAACGAAAACACACAAACTCGGAAATTTTTAAGCGCTTAATTCTCTGTCATCAAACATGGTGTATCGATTTCAACTTGGTGCGTTACAAAGTCTCTAAGTACTTGTCCTTTGGCACCAAAAAGGTTTTTCTCAAGCTAACTTCTTCGCCCGCTGCGCAGTTTTAGGTGTTTCCTGAACAATTTTATTTTCCGAGTTGGTGTGTTTTCGAATTCACTGATTCAATTAGACAGTGCAGTGACAACCCTACCGACAAAGTTCAATTCGAGGTGCAACTGATACTGCATTCAGATAATTCTCAGCGAGGAGAAATCACTATTATTTGAGAACTGGGCGAATGACTCAATGAAAGAAAACGCTAATTCATAAATCACTGATCAGTTAATCAGAGGCCGCCGCGCCGGTTGTGTATGCCAGGGGTCACGTTTGTTGGTTGACTCAAGACAGATAAAGTAGGATTTTGAACTCAAATTTGTCATAATGTGTCTTTGGAGAGAAACGAATCCCAAAGGAAAGAGACTACGAGAGACATAAAAACAATTATTGTGGAGAAATATGAATTTGAAAAGTTTAAAGACTTAGAAATTATTTTATGTTGATGCACTGCTTTCAGTGCATGGAGCATCCACTGTGTTTTGGATGAATCACCCCCCCCCCTCCAAATAACAGTATAAAAGAGGAAACAAAAAGATTTAGTCTGTACTTTCTCACAAGGAATATGGCAATGGTAGCGTACACTCAAAAAACAAGTATGGGAAGAGTGACTTGCCGGCCGAGTTATGGATCATGGAGCCATAAAATATAGTTCGTAGAGCCATGCTTATAGGTTCACGACCAGTAAAGTATGGCTCAGAAAGCCATACTGTAGACGGTAAGTCACTTTGGTTAGAAATTATGGATCTCCTAACCATTTTTCATTGGTCTCAGAGTCATACCTTTTATTGAGTGATGCAGGGGAAGAATTTTTTTCTTTTTTTGTTGTGGATCGTTCAAATACCAAAAAAGCACGGTACCCAGAATTTTTTAGCGGAAAAATGAGTTTTTTGGAGGCCATTTGCAAGGCTCGTATTTCCCAACCTCAAAAAATTCTTAAACTGCTGGAATAATGATATAATTAAGTGGAAATGTATTTCAATGGGCCCTTCCTGAGAACTTAAGCATGCTCTGTCCCCGTGCAGCACCATAAAATTGCAAGTGAAAGCGCAGACCGAAACTTCCTAGCACATAGTTTCGGGACGTATATCGTTTGATCGCCTCTCGATTGAACAATCCGAAGGAACCGAAATGCACCTTGATGAACTATTTACGAGAACAGCTTTGCTATTAGTCTCGAGTTTTATCCTTTGAATGTATCGTTGAAGTAATTAATTATTCCTTATTGGCAAAGAAGTCAAAAAATATGAAAAAGACACGTTTCCAAATTTTCCGAGCCTTAAAAATTTAAAAAATGATACTGCACCGAATTGAGAGCAGTTCTATTTTTGTCCTAAAGTAAGACTAGTGGAATATGAGTTCTTCGCCCTCGCCTCTGTCATTACTCTCCTCACTTTTCTTTGAAAGAGGGTGTAAATTGATATTTAAGACGTTACATGCACGTATGTCACCCTTGCGTTACTTCCCCTAACATATTCCATCCCAAGCAATTTGATATTTTGGCAAGAGAGCAGCACTAACACTCGCGCATCTCTCGCGCGATGTGAACTCACTGCATGGATTTCAGCTTCACTATAGTAATTATTTTTAATTTATTGCCCTCCCATGTTTACTTTTTCAAACCGACTGTCTCAAAAAAAGCCGATTACTGATTAAGAATCCCATGACAGCAATGCTACCGCCTCCCTTGGTCATATTGTGACAATGTCATCCCGACATTGTGCTTTGTAGCGAGCTTATGGAATTAATAAAAAATTATGTAGAACTCGTGAGAAAAAATGTAGGTATTATGAAAAAATAAATATTATAAATACAAAATTGATAAAAAAAAAAACCATATTTCATTGTTAATTTTCCGACGCTTTTTATGATTTTTTGGTTTAATAAAGCTTAAGTAAACTTGTACAAGTCGCGGTGTCGACAAAAACTTTATGAAAACTTGTAAAAAAAAAAAGATGAATTGACAAAACGAAATCCTTTTTGGAAAATTTTTCTGGTGCTCTATAATTGTTTCTTACGGTTTGTTATACTACTTTTTCCAAATCTGGAACGTAGTACGCCCTTTTCACAGGATCTTCTCATCACAGAAGGGGGGGGGGGGGGAGTTCCTTCAAAATTTCTGTACCGGAACGATAAGTTTACAAAGGTTGTTTCGCGTAGGAAAAAAAATTTAGAGTAAGATGAAAAACTGACTCTGAAACAAGTTTTTCAGACTTTGTTTATGTTGCCTCCTTCGCTTGTCATAAATTTGTTAATAATAATTGTACACAGACGTTAGCGTCAAGAAAACGAAAAGGCCAGCCCAAGAGAACAAGTCACCATCCACTCGCAATTTTCAGGAACCCACACACGCACGCACCACCATCCACAATTCAGCGTAAGAAAAAAGTTTATATTTACTTGATTCGTACGTCGGCTAGGATTCCGGGAGCTGTAGGATGAACACATTGCGCGCGGGTCTCGATACGAGAACGTAAACAAACACCGAAGACACAACCGCGAACTACATGGACGGACGCATCGAATGCACTTGCACTAGCGTGGACCTAACCTCAAAGGCCGACTCGGGGGGAAAAGCGAGCGTCCTTGCGCGCGGCGGCAAGGATCACGACTGAAAGGAGGAGCGGAGCGCTACTTTGGAGTTGGATCGGATGGGCTTATGGAGTCCG